>RJWJ010000869.1:0-167977 GCA_004363605.1 Indri indri
AAGAAACAATGGTGATATAGCACCTCTTGTATACTCCTGGATAGGGTTGGAACGCATTCTACTAAGCGAAGTATCCCAAGAATGGAAAAACAAGCACCACATGTACTCACCATCAAATTGGTAGTAACTGAACATCACATAAGTGTACATATAAGAGTAACATCTATTGGATGTCGGGTAGGGAGGGAGGGGGAAGGGGGAGGGGCGAGGGGGAGGAGGGGACGGATATATGCATACACAAAGGGTGCAATGCGCACCCTCCGAGAGATGGACAAGCTTGGGACCGGGACTTGGGGGGAAGGGGGGACAAGGGCAACATACGTAACCTAAACATCTGTACCCCTATAAAGAACAATAAAAAAAAAATAAAAAAAAAGAAAACAGAGTTTTCATATCCATAATTTAAGCTTCCACATTAAGAAACTGGAAAAGAAAGGGCAGATTAAATATTAAGGAAGCAGAAATAAGGAATTACTAAACGTAAGAACAGAAATCAGTGAAACTGAATACAGAAAACCAGTGGAGGAAAATGATGAAAACAAAAGCTGATTCTTTGAAAGGATCAAGAAAGTAGATAAGCCTCTCGCCAGATTGATCGAGAAAGAAACGAAGAAGATACAAATCATTAACATCAAGAATAAGAGTGAGATGTACTCACCAGCAAATTGGTTTCACTGATCAACACCTAAGTGCACATATAAAAATAACATTTATCGGGCATCAGGCAGATGGGAGGGGGGAGGAGGGGATGGGTATATACAAACATAATGAGTGCGATGCACACCATCTGGGGGATGGACATGCTTGAAGCTCTGACGGGGGGGGGGGCAAGGTCAATGTAACCTAAACATTTGTACCCCCATAATATGCAGAATTAAAAAAAAAGAATAAGAGTGGGGGGGACATCGCCACAGATCTTTGAGACATTAAAAGGAAAAAAAGGGAATATTATAAGCTCTTTATGCCAACAAATTTGACAGCACAGATGAAATAACAAATTCTTTGAAAGATACCAATTACTAAAGCTCACTCAAGAAGAATTAGATAACCATTCCACCAAGAAAAATCCAGACCCAGAGGACTTCACCGGGGAATTCTACCAAACATTTAAGGAAAAAAATAACACAAGAGAAAGAGTAATATTTTCAATAAATGGTGCTGGAATAGACATCCATATGTAAGAAATGAACCTAGAACCACACCTTGCATCATATACTATAATCAACTCAGAACAAAACATAGAAGAAACATTTATGACTTAGTGTTAGGGCAAGAAATTTGAGATATGACATAAAGGGTGCAAAATGAAAAAAAAAATTGATTAGTTGAATTCCTTGGAATTAAAAACTCTTGCTCTTCAAAGGATGTCACAGATAGGCAGAAAATATGTGCAAAACATTTATCTGATAAAGAACTTGCATCCAAAATATATAAAAGAATTTGTAATTCAGAAATACGAAGATAATTCAATTTAAAAAATAGGCGAGAGATTTGAAAAAACACTTCATCAAAGAAGATATGTAGAGAGCAAAAAATGCGTTAAAAATGCCCAACACTATTATTCACTAGGGAAATCCAAATTAAAACCACAATGAGATCTTACCACTCACGTGCTCACCTATTATCACCAAAGTGGGGGAAAGAAGACAAGACAAAGTTTTCCCAAGGACACAGAGTGACTGGGGCTCTTACATACTACTGTCGGGGATGCAAAATAGTGCAATGACTTGGGAAAACAGTTTGGCAGATTCTTATAAAGTTAAACACATACTTTACATATGACCCATCATACCCAATCCTGGATATTTATCCACGAGAAATAAAAATACATGTCTATTCAAAGGCTTGTACACAAATATTCTTTACAGTTTTATTCATAGTAGACAAACCTGGGAACAACCTAAGTTTTCATTCATGAATGGATAAATTGTGGTGCAATTATAAAAAGGAATACTATGCAGAAAATAAGAAATAAACTACTTATACATGCAACAACATGGATAACCCTTGAGCATTATGCTTCATGAAAGAAATCAGACTCAAAAAGCTACATCTCGTGGGATTCCACTTACATGACATTCTAGAAATTGAAAAGCTATAAGCACAGAAATCAGATCAGAGGTCTCCAGGGCCTGGGGAAGGGCAGCATTGATTACAAAGGGTGTGGGAAAATTTTTGGCATTATGGAAATATTCTTTATCTTGCTGATGGTAGTGGTTATACAACTGCAAACATTTGCCAAAATTTATTAAATTGTCCTAAAAGTGGTAAATTTTATTATATGTAAATAATGCTCTTTAAAAACTTAATTTAAACACACACAAAATTATCGATGAGAAAGGGCGAATAATCAGGAACAAATATGAAATTAAAATGCTATGGCACTATAATTTTGCCCAACCCTATCACCTTTGTATTTGAAAACCTGGATGAATTTCCAAGAAAAGACCAACTAACAAATTTGACTGAAAACAAATGGAAAACCTGAATGAATTAATAATCATAAAATAAATCAAAACACATACGAATGTCCCAGTTACTTGATTGCCCCTCCGACACCTTCCCCAAAGCACCAGGACATCTAGTTTTATGAGAAAGTATTTTCAGTCCTTCAAGGCCGTGGTCTCCAACCCCTGAACCATGGACCGGTACTGGTCTGTGGCCTGTTAGGAACCAGGCCGCACAGCAGGAGGTGAGCTGTGGGCTAGGAAGCAAAGCTTCTTCTGTATTTACAGCTGCTCTCCATCACTTGCATCACCACCTGAGCTTCACCTCCTGTCAGATCAGCGGAGGCATGAGATTCTCACAGGAGTGAAAGCCCTACTGTAAATTGCGCCTCTGAGGGATCCAGGTTTTGCGCTCCTTATGAGAATCTAATGCCTGATGGTCTGACGTGGAGCTGAGGCGGTGATGCTAGTGCTGGGGAGTGGCTGCAAATACAGATTACCATCAGCAGAGAGGTTTGACTGCACAATAAATGTAATGTGCTGAATCATCCAGAAACCATCCCCTCCGCCACAGTCTATGGAAAAATTATCTTCCATAAAACCGATCCCTGGTGCCAAAAAGGCTGGGGACTGCTGCTTTAAAAAACAAATAATTCCTTCATCAATGAACCGGTACTAAGACATTGAAAAAGAAAGCCAATTTGGGAATTCCTTTTTAAAGCCCGTCTAACACAAAAAGCAAAACCTTACAAAGATAGGCTAAACAAATCCCCAGGTCAAACTTACTTATGAATATGGATGCAAAAAGTCTAAATTAAATATTGTCAACTGAGCAACCCAATAAGATAACTCTACATTGTGATGAAATGAGATTTATCTCAGCTGTGCAAGATGGTTCAACATTAGGAAATGCATTCATTCACTATCACATCAAGAGGTCCAAGATAAAAATCACCTGATTACTTCTGATCCTGCTGCTTGATATCTTTCCCAAGATCGCGTACGGCTCACCCCACACTGCATTCATAGCTCCCCTCAAGCCTCCACCGAGAGGTAGCCTTCTTGGATCATCTTCTTTGAAATGTCACCTCCCCACCAGTGCAGCACCATCACTCTCCATGAGGGCAGAGACTTTGTTTACTGACTGTAGTATGCCCGGCGCTATTCAAAAAATATTTGTTAGATGCATATCAGTAGATACCTACAAGGGTTTTCAAGAAATTCGACATCCATCCCTGACAAAAGGCTTGGGAAAATGGAAAAAAAAAATGGCTACTTTTTTAACATGATAAAAGAGAAAAGTATCTCATATTCAAATTTTGCTTTGTATTTAATGTTGAAATAATCTAAGCATTTCCATTAGATTCAGAACAAGATGAGGATGCTCTATTCCAGATACAAATGCCAAAGCAATTAAATAAGAGATTGAAATTGCCTATTTTTTAAAAGGAAGTAAAAAAAGGTTATTATTTGCAAGTCGGCCTTGGTGAATCAGCTGAAAAACATATTGGAAAGGAAATAGAAGATTTTACTAATGTGGCTGGTTGCAGAATTAATATAAAAAGTCAGTAGCTTCACAATGTACAATAAACAGAAAATGTAATAGAAGTAATGATCAGTTTGAAAATCTAATGCAAGAAAAATCTTATCAATAGAAGTTATCAGAAAAAAAAATTAGGAACAAGTGTAACTAGGAATGTTAAGTACCTAAGCGAATAAACCTATGACATTCTATTCAGAAATATAAAAGACTTTATGGAGTCCTAAGAAATTCAATATTGTAAAGGTATCAATTCTTCCTAAATTAATCCATAAATTTGATGCAGGTACAATATAAATATAATAGGATTTCTATTTCAACTTAACAAAATTCTCTACCACTTATCTGGAGAAATAAATGTGTGAGAATACCCAGGAAGTTTTTGCAAAAGAGAAAGGGAAATAGATTTGTCAGATATTGGTCATGCATTGCAAAAGAATGGAAATTAAAACTGTGTAGTAATAGGTGAAGAACAGGCCAAGAGACAATACTACAGAATAGAGTCCAGAAATGGAGCTGAAAATACATGTAAATTCAGCATAAAGAGCAACAGTAGAGCCTAGTGGTTAAACAGCTGGAGACTGGGTCTAATTTCCAGCTCTGCATCTTCTAGCTGTGGGACCAGGGGAAAGTTGCTCTAACCTTTCTGGAAAGCAGTTTTCTCCTTTGTAATGGGGAAGAAAAACAGTATAACAATAATAACGACCTCAGATGTTTTTGATACAATTAAATGAAATAACCTATGAAAATGCCAACATAGGACCTGACATTTAAGAAATGTTCAACAAATGTTAGCATATACAAATGTGTGTGTGTGTGTGTGTGTGTGTATTTCTTATTTTAAGTTTGTAGAGAAAAGAAGTTATTTGATCATAGTGTTAGGACAACTAGTTAGCTATCTTGAACAAAGTGTACAAGTGGGACTGATGCATGTATAAGGATGTCCGTCTTCACCATTATTTACCAGGTGAAACATTATTAGTTCATATGATTAAGAGAAATGAACACAAGAGACTTCCATATATTGATATGGAAAGACAGTGTTAATATATTGTTGAGTAAAGAGATTGTAGGGCAACAGGTATAGAACATGAACCTGTAATGCATAATTGTGTTCATGAATCTAATTGCTTTCTCTTCCTGTAGTGGGGTTAAATGGCGACCCCTAAAAGATACGTCCTTCCCAGACCTGGAATTGTGAACTTATTTGGAAATAGCGGTTTTGCAGATGTAATTAAGGATTTCAAGATGAGAACACCCTGGAGTAGAGTGGGCCTTAAGTCGAACGACAACTGTCCTTATAAAAGAAGAGGAGACACATGGAGGAGAAGGCCGCGTGAAGACCGAGGCAGAGGCTGGAGTGATGCATCCAGAAGCCAAGCCCAGGGCTGCCAGCAGCTACTAGAAACTAGAAGAAAGGCAAGGAACAGATTCTCCCTTAGATCTTCCAAAAGAATCTCACCCTGCTGACACCTTGATTTTAGACTTCTGACCTCCAGAACTGCATGAGAATAAATGTTTGTTGTTTTAAGCCAACAAGTTTGTGATAATTTATTACAGCAGCCACAGGAAATGAATGTACTTTCCAATCTCATCAAATCCCAGTATTTATCTTTGAAAATCCCCTCATCTGCCTCATAGTTCAGGTCTTCCCTCCCCTCAAGGACCCACTGGCCCTCTATTTGCTGCCCTTAAGTTAAACAGAAGAGATTGTTTGCAACCTGGCCCTATGCATAATTCATGACCAACTCTGGCTGAGTCTGCCTTGTCAGCGTTTGATCCACTGGTTATAGAGATAATAGTGTTATCTGTATTAGAGGAAAAGTGTCCAGTAATAGGGGAATGGGTAAGTAAATTAGGGTCCATCAACTTGATGAAATATTACATAGTCACCGAATAAGATAATGATAAAGACTAGCAATGTGAACAAAATAAGATCTTTGACATAACACTAAGTGGAAGAAAGTATGTTATCCGATTGTATCTATAATATAATAACTACAAAAAATTCTTCCTAGATGTGGGCAAGGAGTTAAAACAGCTTGATTTATTGGGCTGTGGGACTGTGGGTGTGTTTCTTCTTGCTTTCACTCAGAGTCTTAGGGATGTCTCTGTAATGGTGTCTGTGCTACAGTAAAAAAGAAAGGTCACCGAAGCCTACGATGCACCCCGGGGTGCCACAGAAGCTGGAGAAGGACAAAGGGTGGCTAAACATCACGAAGCAATGGGCCCTGCCTTAAAGGCTCTACCAAAGTTTGTCCTGATAGAGGATTGGGCACCTCCTATAGAGCTTTGTGTTTTTGAGTGATAATTCAAATTCATTTTTGAATGAAGCCCAGATTCCAGGTAAATCTTACCAACCACTGGGTATGACACAACTGCAGGCAAGACAACCCCACATCCCAGCCCTTCCACAATCTGGCCTTCGTGGATTTTACCCAAGCAGCCTCCTGCCACCTTGCCCTTCAACAGCCACACACATATGCTCTTCCTCCCTGTTTCTTGAACGTCTCTTGTCGTTTTTTTTTTTTTTCCTTCTGCAAACACAAATAGAGGGTGCCTCTTTATCCCTTCTCCTGTTTTTGAACAAACAAACCACCTGATCATCCTTCAAGGCTTAGTTAGCTTCAGTGCAGACTGCTCTGTGAAGCCCTTAGGGAGCTCCCTGGTCAGACCAACTCCTTCTCTGGACTTCCCAAAGAAAGTTTTGGCTTGTGCAGATGAGGACCCTGAAGTCTAGAGACATTCCCTGCTCCAGGATGCCACCTGGAGCTCAGAATCTTGGAGACTGACAAGCTGCCCTGGTCCTGCATCTCCAGCATGTAGGTTAGGGACGAGAGCACCTCAGGGTAGTCTGACATTCAAGCCTTTGCCACTGGCAAAATGCAAAGGCCAGGATGGCCTCCTGCAGCACCGTGTCAATGACTGCTGGGGCAAAGTGCGAGTGCAGCAGGGTGAGGAATGCACGAGTGAGAAGGGAAGTATAAACAGTCAGCTGAGAGTATATTCCTTTCCCTGGGCTGTCATAACAAACTACCACAAACCGGATGGCTTAAACCAGCAGAGACGTATTTTGTGACAGTTCTGGAGACTAGAACTCTGAAATCAAGGCGTCAGCAAGGCCATGTTCTCTCTGAAGGCACTAGGGCAGTGTCCTTCCTTGTGTCTTCCTTATTCTGGTGGTTGCCAACAATCCTCAACATCCCTTGACTTGTAGACTCCTCACTCCGATCTTGCCTCCCTTCTCGCAGGGTGTCCTTCCCGGGCATCTGCCTCTGTGTCTAAATCTCCCTCTTCTTATAAGGATATCAGTCATTGCATTAGAACCCACCCTAATCCTAATCCAGTATGACCTCATCTTAATTTAATTACATTTGCAAAGACCCTATGTCCAAATAAGGTCACATCCACATTTAACTTATGTTTGGGGGTGGGGGACACCACAGAAAGTAATCTTCCTAGAAGTAAAAGAAAAAAACAGCTGGAGAAAAATAAGGTAACAAAAACTAATAGATAAACTAATATCTATTAGAAGCTCATTTATACTTTGAGGCAAACATTAATCCCTGTCCAACACACCCCAGATTGATGAATAATATGAGATAAGAAAAGCTTGACACTTAGTGATGCCGTCATGTTCCAGGAGTTCTCACACATAAACTCATTCTATCATCGCAGCGGCACAGAGCGGGTATTTGTGTCCTGATTGTACAAACGAGGAAACCAAAATTTGTCTACTGAGCACTTGAAACATAGTAAGTCCAGACTGAAGTGTGCTGTAAGTGGAAAATACACCCTGTATTTCAAATAGTAGCATAAAAAAGTGTACAATGTATTAATATTTTTATATTAAATGACATGCTAAAATATCTTTTTAGATACAGTAGATTAACTGAAATATATTATTAAAATTAATTTTATCTATTTCATTTTAGTTTTTTTTTTCTTTTTTCCTAAAGCAGCTACTAGAAAATGTTAAATTACATACACAGCTGGCATTATTTTTCTCCTGGATGGTGCTGGTCTAAAATGACAGAACTTAGAATTATAGTCTGGCTTAGACCAGACTTAGGACTCCAAAACAGGTCATGTTCTACCCCTTAATTAGGTCTCTGCCCCCACAGTGAGGACAAGAGTTAGAAAACAATGTTTCAGAAATAACATATAAATGGTTAACAACTACACAGGGAAGAACTTAACCTAGCCAGCAGTCATTAATGTGCGGTTTATAGCCGATAAATGAAAGACAAAAGGGACGCGGCCATCAGTTTGCCCTCAAAATCAATGTCCCAGTCGAAGCAGAATAGAGAGATGCAAGTTACCTGGACGAGAAAGAGGGGCTTCCGGGCTCTCACATGCAGGCAAGGCAGAGATGTTTGTGTTTACATTGGGAGGGGGGTAGTCAGCCAGGAGCACAGGGGCCAGGCCGAGTCACAGGATGTCCCTGCCACAGCATATACCCCAACCCAGTCCAAGAGAGAGGTTGTCCGGGCTGGAGGACACCCCACCTAGTGGCAATGGAGGCCATTAAAACTTTTATCTCCCATCCCCTTTTGTCTTTGACAAAGGCTTATCAAGCCTGCATAACAGCTGCCTCCCATTATAACTAAAATATCAGCTCTTGGAGGAGACAGATTTGTGTCTGTTTGGTCCACTGATGTGTCCCAACTGCATAGAACAGTTCCCAGCACATAGTAAGTGCTCAACACATACCGAATAAATAAACAAGCAAATGAATGAATGAATTTGACTCCCCATGGGACACTGCCTATAGGGAGAGACTGTAATGGCCCTGATGAGCCTGGTTTTTGCCGTGATGACATTTGTGTGCACCTATCATGGGTGAGCCCCCGATTTCCAGCGTGTCAGCGTTCTGACTGCACATGCAGGTCCACCTTAGCCAACGTGTGGCAGAGCAGAGGTCAAGCCCAGCTGACCAGGACTGGAATACAGCTCAAGCCCAGGGGCACGTGCACATAATTTGCCTGAGCAGGAACAAGCCTCAGCAATGAGTGGAAGAGGGAGGACCTTCCAGGTGGCTGCAGGTACCGGGGCAGCAGGGAAGAGCTAGATTTGGGGGGAAAAATAGGTTCCCCTATTTTAGCATCTCTGCTTTAAACCATCTCCTCCTTTCAGAACGTTGCTCTACCGACCCTAAGCCTCCCCTCCACACGGTCTTACCGGCTGGCATGTGGCTTAGATGCTAACACTCTTGAACCCTGGCGCACAAGGCTGGGGTGAGGAAATTTCAAGGACTCCTTCTCCCCCTGGCTCTCTTTTCTTCCCCTTGTCGTAGGGTTTCCTCTCCTCAGTCCCTTATTTACCCCCCTGGTTCTGGTCACCTCCTCCTTTGCTTCCTGTTCTGGCCGTGGAGGGTCAGCTGAGGACCAGCAGAACAGGGCAGGTGAGACGTGACAGCAGGACTGGGATCTAGAATGGGACCCTCCCAAGTGAAAGCTCCCCTGCCGCCCACACCCAGCGTGTGTGCAGGGAGGGGGCTGCAGTTTTCAAGGGTGATTGGTCACGCACATCAAAGTATAGCCGTGGAAAATGTGATCATGGCTATGTCGCCTTGGCCTGCCTTCGTGTGTCCCTGACCAGCAAACAACAGCAACAGTTGTGTTGAGGAAGAGGTGCATGTGGAAGGAAGAGAGGTCTGAGGGAAAGGCAGTTGTTCCAAGTAAATTATATATTGTCATCTGGTGGGACAGGCCTCAGAGTGAGCTGGGAAGAGATGACTGGGCTGGGGGCTTGCTGGTAGCTGAATTGTCTTCTCCACAAAGATATGTTGAAGTCCCACCCCTCTGTACCTGTGAAGTGACCTTATTTGAAAACAGATGTAATCAAGTCAAGATGAAGTGATTAGCCCTAGTCCAGTATGACTGGTGTCCTTATAAAGAGAGGAGAAAGGCCCCCAGGAGGAAGGCCATGTGTAAACAGTAAAAGGGATTGGAATGATGCAGCCACAAGCCATGGAGGGCCAAGGATTACTGGTGACAAAAGAAGTCAAGAAAAAGTCGCAAAATAGATTCTTCCCTAGAGGCTTCAGAGGGAGTGTGGCCCTGCCAACTCCCTGATTCCAGAACTCTAGCCTCCAGGACTGCAAGAGAATAAATTTCTGTTGTTTAAAGCCACCCAGTGTGTGGTAGTTTATTATGGCAGCCCTAAGAAACTAATACAGGGTTGCTCTGTGTGTGTGTGTGCGTGTGTGTGTGTGTCTGTCTGTCTGTCTCTCTTCAGCTATGACAGGTGTCCTGGTTACCAACAGGCACAGTTTTGATAAGAAAATGTGAGCCATTATGTGAATACGTTTATCTGAGGGCCTGAATATGACTGTTCAGCTCCTATCATCTCTGAAATTCGGAGTTATCATGACCAAGGAAAGCTGAGCTAGTTTCTGCGCAGATGAATGTCTGTGCTCTTGTGCTTTATTCTGGCATGTTCACACGCCCTCAACCCCACACAAATGCTTCTTTGTTCTGATTACAAACAAAATGCATGCCTGTTAGAAAACCCACAGACAGAGCAGGCAAACAAATCATAAAGGAAAAATAATTTGCCTCATTCTCTCATCCCGGGCTAATCGCTGTTGATGTTTTGTTGTGTTCTCTTCCTCTTTCCTCATTATCCTTATCTCACAAGGGATTCAACTCGCCTTGCTGGCCAGCGCTGCCCATGAACCTGAACCAGTGGGCATGGCTGCTGGTGCCCAAGGTGCTGAAGTACTCCTCAATGTCCCCACCTTTTATGGGGGGGTTGCTTTCCTCTGTCTGGGTCTGTCCCCAGAGTGTGAAGGGCCCAACAAACTGGCAGTAGTTAAGCATTGCTGAAATCAACCTCTACCCACAAGTGTCTGGACTCCTCAGACCTTACAACATTTGGGGGCATTGCAGGGATTCTGTCTGGAGTGGGGGCCATGGAGGAGGCCCCTGGCGGTGAGTGGAGTGACCCTGAGGGCAGGTCTTAGACCTCAGTTAGGGAAGGATCAGGATTGGTTAGGGGGGGATATCACTGTTGCCTTTTGTCAAGCTTAAAGGCTCCAACCCTGCCCCAGGCCATACGTAGCTCACCCAGCGTGGGGCCAAAAGCAGCAGCCTAGGTGTCTGCTCCTGGGGGACCCAGAACTGCCCCTTATTTCTCTTCTGATTCCCCTTGGAGTCAGGTAGACCCTGTATAAGCCCTTAAAAAGGAAGGGTCTGATTACCTTCCATTTTCCTGGAAAATGGCTGCAGTTTTCCCTTCTCTTCTAAATGTACCAGCATGTGATGTTTCCAGCAAGCCCCCACCCCAACACACATGCACCCCTTCTGAAAGGTGTTGCTCCCTGCAGTGGGGTGCATGGTGGCCCCCGAAGATACACCCACCTGGAATCTGTGAATGTGATGTTATTTGGAGAAAGAGGCTTGGCGGATTAAATTAAGTTATGGATCTTGAGATGGGATCATGCTAGATTTGGGGTAGGCCCTAAAGCTAATGACAGGTGTCTTTACAAGAGGAAGGCAGAGTGAGACATGAGACAGAAAGAGAAGTCACTCACTCTCCCAGCCCCAGACCTGGTCTCCCTCCTGCCCAGGTTTCTCTCTGGCCTCAGGCTCCTTCCAGCTGAAGCCCCTGCGATCAGAGCGATGCCCACTCAAGGGGACAGTATAAACCCAGAAAAACATCAAGGGGCTATGCTTGTGCACATCATCATCATAACCTTGGAAAGTTATCAAAAGGAAATAATTTAAAGACAGGAAAAAGCAAATTCATGAAGATGCTCATGGAAGCCTCATTTATAATGGAGACATATTGGAGGCTGTGTGAATGTCACAGGGGGTGGTCAAATAAATCATGGTAGTGCCACTTGATGGCACATTATGTGGCCATTAAAATGCTAATAGTATGAATATGATATCATTTTAAGTGAGGAGAAACCATTTAAAATTATAAAGATGCAATAATTACAATGATATAAAAATCCGATATGTATATAGACGGGGACTGGAAGGAAACATGAGAAAAATGTGAGATTCTGAGTAACTGAAATTGTTTTTTTTTCCCTGTTACTAATATTACATATTATATATATTAATATAAACAGCTACCATTTTTACACAAATTTAAAGTTTGTGCTAAACTTCAACTTAACAGCTCCCAATAAATCTTTATTCATTTGGCATCTGCTGAACTAATCAAATGTTATCGAGATGCAGAAGGGACCAATCTGTAAGCATTTTGGTTTTTTGCCCCTGCAAACATTTTTGTTGCTGCCATGGCTTTGGACACTCAAGTTTTTCATCTACAGAACCTTGCTTTCCTCAGCTGGGGAATCCAATGTCACAGATGTACTTTTTCTGTGCAAAAAAAAATCCCCAATTTACTGATAGAAACTTAATAAAGCCAGGATTACAGCTTTCAAGGTTACACCAAGGGCATTGTCATCCTAGGACTCCTATGGGTCAGGATATAAGTTTCCTACCAATGTATACTGGAGCCCCACACAGAAAACGCCAGGGTTGTCTGATAATGAAGGGCTTCCAGCTCCCTCTGACTCTCAAACTAAGTGATACTCATCTGATGGGATTTGCAGAATGGGGAGTTCTGTTCAAAGCCTCAAATAAATAGCAAGAAGATGACCTGCTTTGTGTTTAATTTGGGGATGATTTACGTATTTACGCATGCAACTGAAGTTCTTCATGATTAACTGGAGTCACTTGAAGTCACTGTCAATTCTATGGGGACGGATGGGGCAGCCCCCAAACCACATCACGTGTAGTGAAATCATAGCAAATTTCAGCACCCTGGGCATTGGGAAATAAATTTTGCCATTACAGCCATGGGCATTTTTTTTTTTTTTTGTCAGGAGAGGACACAAATACGAAACAGTCCTGAGCAACATCTTTCTTCCCAAGACAAGAATGCAGGAGGGAATCTGGGATGGCATCAAGGTATCAGGTGATTCCAAAAATAATCCTAAGTTAAAGACAGATGCATGTCTCTGATGTGTGCATGGAAGAGGATGTCTATTTAGGCAAATAGACAAGGACAAGAATGAAACTAGAGATACTTTCCCTTTTCCATATTTCTATGACATTATGGAACTTACTGCTCCTGCTAAAATGGGATAGGTTGTGTTTTGGGGGAAAAGGCCGAATAAAGTCACATATTAGTTAAATAGCCATTGCATATCCATTTTGTGCTAGGCACAGTTCTAGATGTTGGGGAAACATTGATGAATAAGACAAAGTCCTTGCCTTGAGGTGTAGTGTGAGACACACATAGCCACACACAGGTGTGCACATGCACACACATGCACACGCACACTCACACAAAGATCACTGTAACGTAATACAGTCACTGCAATGAAAAATATAATCTGGAATATTGCACACAGGGATGCATAAACCATTTGGAGAAGGTGAGAGGAAATCTTGAAAAGAGGTAATGATCATTCTACTCCCTGCTTTTATGAATTCGACTACTTAGATTCTAGTGAGCTCTAAGTGAGAGATCCCGCAGTATTTATCTTTCTATACCTGGCTTATTTCACTTAGCATAATGCCCTCCAGGCTGGGGGATGGGAGAAATGCACAGATATTGGCCAAAGGGTTCGAAACTTCGGTTATGCGGGATGAATAAGTTTGGGGGACTCTGATGTACAGCACGGTGAGGATAGTTAATAATACTGTTTTGTACACTTGAAATTTGCTAGGACAGTTGATCATAAGTGCTTTCACTGTAAAAAAAAGTCGTAACTATTCCAGGGGATGCACGTGCTAATTAGCTTGATTGTGGTAATCATTTCACAATGTATATGCATATCCAAACATCATGCTGCACACCTTGAATAGATACCATTTTTATTTGTCAGGTACACCTCAATAAAGCTGGAAAATGAAAAGAAAAGAGGCAATGGTTGAGATGATTGAGGTAGGCAGACTTTACCCCAGAAAATGGGGTGGGGGGGACCTCAAAGGCAAATCAAAGTATCAATGTGCACAAGGGTTCAGAGGCAAAGAGCAGCTTCTGGAAGGTGCCGCCAATAAGCAGCGCAGTGCTGCCAGAACGTGGAAATGGAAAGAGGTTACTTGGGCATTTATTTTGCAGATTTAAAAGGAAACGAAAAGAAAAGAAAAGAAAAGAAAGGAAAGGAGAGGAAAGGAGAGGAAAGGAGAGGAAAGGAAAGGAAAGGAAAGGAAAGGAAAGGAAAGGAAAGGAAAGGAAAGGAAAGGAAAGGAGAGGAAAGGAAAGAAATGGAAAGAAGAGAGGGCCAGAAAGGAAGCTGAAGAGGTCAGAAGGGGTCAGGGAGCATCTGGATTCTGCGTTAGAGAGGTTTGTGGCTGGTGACAGCTGCCTGTGTTTGCTGGGCTGTGTGTTTGGTAGGTTCCTCTGACGGCTGATATGGAGGGTGGATCTTGGAGAAAGATGCTCGTGGGCAGGAGGAGCCAGCAGGTGACAGATGCAGGCGTCCTGCAGAAGCCGAGGTCCCAACCAGGGCTGAGGTAGGAGAGTGGGGATCAGTCCAGACAGATTTCACATAGTTGCTGTCAAACTCGGCTGCACAAGAAACTCCTCTGGGTTCCATTTGTAAGTGTTTCTTGGCCCCACTCCTGAAGTTTTTAACTCAGTAGCTTTCAGAAGGACCTGGACCTGCCTGTCTTTGTGAGCCTCTGGGACTTTGAAAGCTCAGCCAGGGTTGAAAGCTGCTGATTTGGAACATAAAGCTTCCTCTTCCTCCTTTCCCCCATTCTTTCCTTTCTGTAACTGTCTATTTGGCACTTACTACATGGCAATGATTTACTAGGGTTAAAAAGTACCATGGAAGTTGAGGGATAAAGAAGGAGGAAAAGACCTTTTATCCTTTCAAATGTTTCTCAAACTTAAAAACCTGTGAACCTGTAAAACTTGTAAAAAACGTGTCTTAGTTCACGCCGCTATAACAAATTGCCATAGACTGGGTAACTCATAAACAACAGAAATTTATCAGAGTCCGGGAAATCCAAGATCAAGGCACCCACAGCTGTGGTGCTTGGTGAGGGTCTTCCCTCATAGACAGCACCTTATAACTGTGCCCTGCGTGGTGGGAAGGGCATGCAAGCTCCCTCAAGCATCTTCTATAAGGGCACAAATCCCGTTAATTAAGGACAGAGTTCACCTGATCATCTAAACGTTTTATCATCTCCCAAAAGCCCTGCCTCTTAAAACCAGCACATTGGGGATTAGGTGTTAACATACGAATTTTGGGGGAAAACAAATGTTCAGACCATAGCAACCCCCAAGCACAAATGTGTGAACGCCCCATGCCACAGGGTTCCACAGACTCCAGTTTGAGAACTACTGCCTTGAGTGTCACCTACTACCACTTGCTCCACTGAGATTGAAACGACCCATCAGACATGGTCCCTGGGCTCTCCTGCCAGCACTGCTGTTACAGAAGTAGTCATCCAGCTAGCCCAGGATAGGTTTCCTTTCTTTTTTCTTTTTAAATAATCATTTATTTGAAAATGAGAAACTTCATGAACTGCCATAGTTGTAGTTTACAGAGAGCCTTGTCCATTTTGACATTTCTGTGCAGATGTAGGAAAGGATTTTTTCAAAATTGACTTGCAATGGGAAACTTATTTCCGGTAATGAAAAATATCCCAATTTGCCTTCTGCAATTTTCCTTTGATGTTGACACACCTGCCAGTGTATATTTGTGACAGAAATTTTTGTCAGAACCCTCCCAGAGCCATCAGGTCAAGCATGCCATTCAGCTACATAAGAGGAGAGGGATGGGGCTTTGAACACCTCTTTCAGCTGCAGGAATGTTCAGGTCGAATGGGATTTACAAATGCAATCATGATGACGAAGTCATTTCCACTGAGGGGCATGACGCCTCCTCCTCCCAGTCTGGCCCACATGCTTCCTTCCACCCACTTCCCTGTATCAGCCCGGGTCTGCCCAATATTGATGGAGCACTGAGCCTCAAGGATTTGACAGCTCTAGCTGGGCAGACACAATGTGGACTGCAAGGTTTCCAGGCTGGTTCCAGACCTCAGTCTCCCTCTTTATCCCAAGACTGCCCCTTCACCCCCAGCTGCAGGCTCATGGCCACCCCAGTCAGGTGGACTGATTGATCATGATTGAGAAAATTCAGATCAATTCCACCAACACTAATGGAGTGTCTTTGGAAAAGGCACTGTGGCTAACTAGTTAAGTGGACAGGCTTTGTAATCACACCTGGTAGGGATTCAGGTTTTGTTTACCAGTGGGGTGATCTTAGGCAAGTACTTCCCGTCTCTAAGCCCCAGTATTGAATACGGGTAGTGATCTTCACCCTGACTTAAAGTGCACAATGATAAGCACTCTGAGTGATACATGGCAATGACAATGGGGTCTCAAAGGGATCCCTGCAGGAAACAGATGGATAATTCAAGGAGAATTGAATAAAGCCACTATTCACAGTGCTGTAGGCCTGTGGAGGGAAATGGGGCAGAGGTGTAGGGGAGGAGGGATTTCCTAAGGGAAGGCAGGAGGGGTGGAGGAGGAAGCAGGTCCCAGACCTGGAAGGTCACCTTGAGAGGAGCTGTGATCTCTCTGGAGGGGAGGATGCTGGAGCTGTGAAGACCACTCCTTCCCTCCCCTCCCTCCCTCCTTCTCTCCTGCAGGGCACCCCTGTGGCTGAACAGAAAGCAGGAAGGCAAGGCAGCTCAGTGGCATCTGATCTCCTGTGCCTGGGAGCAGGTAGAGAAGGATGGAGAGAAGACCTGGAGGAAGAAAGGACAGGTACCAGCACCACAGCCACTCACAGAAGACCCATCAGATGCCAGGTCTTGGGAGCTCAGTAATGAACAAAATGGGTCTGGGGAAGTCTAAGAATCTCCCCATCAAGTTTGAGAGGAGTCGTAGATAGATGTAGAAATAAACAGTCACAGTACAAGACAACAAATGCTATTATAAAATAATATGTAGGAATCCCTAATCCAGGTGATGCAGAGGAACAAACTGTCTCTGAAAGAACCCTTGAACAGGGTGCTGAGGATGCAGGAAAGGAGACACGGGGCCCCAGCATCCAAGACAGAGAGAAGAAGATAACAAATGGATTGCGTGTGGCCGTGATGTGAAGCCTGTGGATTTGGGGGTGGATGTGTAAAAACAGGAAGGGCCCTGGGAAAGCCATCAAGGGCTGGGTCTCCAGTGGAGGGAATTGCTGGTTGAGTTAAAGATGACTTTAGATTTTTAGAGCCATTGGGATTTCTTACTGGATTTTAAGCAGTTGAGTGACTAGCACATTCTATATTTTAGAAAAATGATTTTGGTCACCTTGGGGAAGGAGGTGTTGGTTGTTTTGACCCTGGTCCACGAGAAATGGCATCAGGTTGTCAGATGTAACTGGGCAGGGGGAGGAATCTCACTGCAGGGTAGGGAAATCCTGAAGCATTAAGGGCAGGTTTCAGGGAGAGCATGCTTCTAAAACTGAGGCTCCCAGCAAATGTCCCTCACATGCTGGGGAATCTTGGCCAGAAGACAATTTAGTGCAGTAAGTGCCAAACTTTAATGTGCATAGGAACCACCTGGGGAACTTGCAACAACACAGGCCCTGACTTAGCAGATCTGGGACAGGACTGAGACAGCACATTTCAAACCAGCCCCCAGGTGATGCTGACAACAGAAAAATGCACTGAGTGGTTCAGCCTTAGAGGACAACTACTTCAACCTTCCCTTTTGCAGATGTGCTAACTGAGGCCATGGAGGGGCATGATTGACAGTGTACCATAGAGTTAGCTGGTGGCAGAGCCTGTAGGAACATGGCAGTGTGTTCTCCAATTCAGAGTTCTCCTGGGGCCCCCAGGACCTTCTGGGAAATTACTGGGGACCAGGCACTCTCTTTGCTATTGAAGGGCAAAGGGGAAAGGGAGTGAACAGATGTTGATGAGACAAGAGTGTTCCCAGCATGTCCTTGGAGGGTGCAAATGGATCTGCCAGCACATGTGATGAGCTCCTCACACATCAGCCTGCTCTGAAAGCTTCATGAAAGCTGACATAAATCTCTGGTGGGCTGCCAAAGGCCTTCTTCCCAGACATGGTGATTGGCATAAAAACTCAACACAGTACTCAAAACACATGCTCACACGGGTGCAATCCATTTGGAGAATGATCTGGCAATGTGTAGCAAGAGTTACTAAGGTGTTCCATTCAACCCTGTAATTTCATCTGTGTGAGGGGGTGTCTAATGTAGACATTTATTAAACAGAGGAGAAAGAAAACCAGCAATGACATGGAATGGCTACTGGACAGCTATGACTAAAATATATTTCTAATTCTTACAATATTCTTGAACTATAGGCTTGAATATTGCTTCTCCTACACACAACTTTTTAAAATTAAGCCAA
Source organism: Indri indri (assembly GCA_004363605.1). Lineage (NCBI taxonomy): Eukaryota > Metazoa > Chordata > Mammalia > Primates > Indriidae > Indri > Indri indri. The sequence continues at coordinate 18,345 of RJWJ010000869.1, forward strand.
TAAGCTAACTCAAGTTCAGAGGTTAATTTGTCCCCAAATCACCTGTTTAGACAATGTTAGAACCAGGATTTGAATCCAGGTCAATGTGCTCTGAAGGACAGTCTTTCCCACATAACACAGTGCCACCATAAGCATGAAGTTTACCACAGTGTTATCAGAACTGTGCAAAAAACGAGAGAGGAATGGATAAGTAAATCAGAGTATATACACTCAATGGACAATTATGCAGTCATTAAAAAAGATAAGCTGTTTCCATGGTGCTATAAAGGTGTCAAGATTGTGATAAAATGCTTAATGATAAATTACAATAGTAAATTTTATGTAATTATAGTTAGGCAAAAGATGTATGCATATTAACAAAGATCAAATACAAAGCAAAATAAGTGTTGTGGTTGGGGAAGAGATTATAGGTGATTTTTTTTTCCCTCTGATAGCCAAACTTTATGTAATATTGTTATAAAAATTGGCTGAGAAAGAATAAGATTACAGAATGAATTTGGTTTTGGGAGCACACAGAGCTGGTGGTACATACCAGATCCTTAAGGGAAGTTCAGTCCAGTCTAAAAACACCTATCCCAGCTCCTGTCTTCCTGTGGCTCTGCTTTTCAGCTGTGAAGACTCTCTAGAGCAGTGGTCCCCAACCTTCTTGGTGCCAGGGACCAGTTTCGCAGAAGACAATTTTTCCATGGACTGGCGAGTTGCAGGGGGAATGGTTTCAGGATGATTCGAACATATTACATTTATCGTGCAGTCAAACCTCTCTGCTAATGATAATGTGTATTTGCAGCCACTCCCTAGAGCTAGCATCACTGCCTCAGCTCCACCTCAGGTCATCAGGCATTAGATTCTCAGAAGGAGCATGCAACCTAGATCCCTCGCATGCACAGTTTATAGTAGGGTTCGCACTCCTATGAGAATCTAATGCCCCTCTGATCTGACAGGAGGTGGAGCTCAGGTGGTGATGCGAGTGATGGGGAGCAGCTGTAAATACAGATGAAGCTTTGCTCGCTTAGCCACTGCTCACCTCCTGCTGTGTGGCCCAGTTCCTAACAGGCCACAGATGGGTACCAGTCTGCAGCCCCAGGGGTTGGGGACCACAGCTCTAGATGACTGTTCTAGTGTAGACCCTCCCACCTCTGGCATCTTCCTCAGGAAGGCTTCTGCAACACTGTTCCTTTCTTCCAAACAGAAACACAAGTAAGCATCATTAAACAGAGCTGCCTTCCAGAAATGCAGAGAGCACATTTTCATAGGAGTGTGGAAGGACAAAGATTGCCTTTAATCATCACAGCTGGTGACGTGGCTGATGCTTGCAGGGGAGGGTTAGCCTTCAAGGGTGTGTCTCACAGGACCAGGGAGAGTAGAAGTGCATGCTGTTAAGAGGCAAAACAGCTGTGGCAGAAGGGAGATGCCCAGACATCCTCAGTGCCCACCTTCCCCAAGTCCTCCTAGACATTCTCAGTCTAAGCCCCACCTAGGGCCAAGGGCACAGCAACAGCTTCAGCTAGGATGGTCTTGATACCCAGGAGCCCAGTGTGCCTAACACAGGCCCTCCTGGGAGGCTGCTGAAGCAATCCCACTTGCATGGGGTCTAGATATTCTCTGCACCTCCACACAGAAGCTCAGTCTTGCTATAAATAGGCTGACCGTCAGGAACCTGAGCCTGCTGTCTGTTTTCATTTCTAACACCTCTGGTCCCCTTAACTCACCGTGTTGAGTCCATCCCTGAGATGGGAGTGACTCTGATACTGACATGTGTAGACCTTGCTTTAATCTACTGGTGACTGGACACCCAGCTGCCCATGGGGGCTGCAGTCTCTAGGAAGTTTCCCCAGAACCTCACACCATGCATTTCATCTCGTTGGCCCATAATGCTGACGTGCCTGCAGATATCATAACAGAGTCCACTAGGTTTATAACTGTTGTGAAAAAGGTTTGAAACTGAAACATGTTTAGAGTGCAGGAAAAAAACAATCCAGAAATTACTGTAAAGACAGATTCTGCAGGACACACCAATGAGTGAGTGCAGAGCTTCATTCAGGTCCATATCCACGTCCTGAGAACGGGCAGGAGATGACCGGTCAGCTTCTCCTTGCAGGCTGACCCCACTGGATTGGCAATGCCCTCCCAGAGCACTGCCATGATGAGGGGGATCCTGAGGCCAGGTCTGTGTGCAGTGGAAGAGCGTACGTGCTCTGATTGATTACTGATGTCATCATGGGAAAGGGATTAGGGAGAAGTGGAGGTACGCACATGTCCCATATTTATCTCCCTCGGTTAGAAAATAAACAAACTGAAACTTAAGTTTTAAAACAAGGAGGAAAATATGGCTATCATTTCTAACCTCAGGTTTATAGATTTCCATCCAGAGTCGTACATATTGTTCGACTCTCCTCCCTTAGATCCATTTCTATTGAACAGAGAGAGCTATTATTTTGAGCACAGTTCTCGATCAATGGAATGCGTGTGAATGCCTCTGCTTGCTACTGACAAATCTATTGAGAGAAAAAAGGAAAGCAGGAATTCAAACTCTTCCAACCAGCTGTTGAAAGAGATCCAGGTTTCTCTTATCATACCTCAAAAATTGTATCTTATGTTCTAGGAAGAGCAATCAACACATTCCCAAATAAAGTGATTCGAAAGTAAAGTATGATCTTTACATTCAGGAGAACACAGAGCCATTAACGGGATAGTTACATAGATTATGTAGAAATGGGAATATGTTGGCAGTAGTGAAGATAAAAAATGTCACCGTAACCATGTCAAAGACATTGCAAATGCACAAGAACTAGAAAGAAAATGAACCCATGTGAAAATGTTTAGTATGAATGGGACAGGGGTTACTTTCTACTTCCTCTCTTCCTAATGCCATGCAATGTTGTTATGTCACTAACATTAACAAAGAATAAATTATTTAAAAAATAAAGCAATCATAGGGAAGTCGATATTTAAATTTTTATTATGACTGGTGCCTTAACTTTGAGTAAAGTTTGGAATACGGTATTATTTGTTAAATTTTTTTTGTATTTATTGAGTGTCTACTTTGTGCCAGGTACTGTTCTAGGCACTTGGGATACAGCTATAAATAAAGATCCTTAAGCTTGACAAGTTTACCTTTTAGTATTATCATTGAATTCTAAGAGTTGAGTATAAACTCATTGGTCACTGGATGCTCATGTGTATCAGAGATTATTACAGGGCTTGGGACATAATCTTACGATTTTATATGGTCCTATAAGATTGTATCTGTGGACTAATAGATACCAAGAGTTATCCCTGACTATTGCTGTAACTCAGCAATCAAAGGGAGCCTCTCCAATCTTCATTCATAAGGAAAAAAAAGCACCACCACATTTGAGTGCCTACTGATGTTCCAGGCACTGTGTAAGGCATTGAGTTCTTTCCAGAGGTGAACTAGCTAGCTATCTTATCAATCAATCAATTCATCTACCCATCCAACCATCTATCTGGTCCTGCCTTCATGGCACTTATAATATAGGGAGACACATTAATAAACAAATGTGTAATAATTCTGAATTGTGGTATGTATTATTCAGGAATGGGAAGCAATGGTGGAGAATAATGGTGAGTGGGTAGAGTCCTACTTTAAGGCTATTAGGAACGGCCTTTTGGAGGTAGTGGCATGCATGTTGATATCTGTAACAGGAGAAGGAGTTGGTCATGGAAGATGCAGTGGAAGAGCTTTCTGGTAACTAAGAACTCCACGTGCAATGGGCCTGAAGCAGGAGAGAAACTGCCGTGTTGGAGGACATAAAAGAAGGCCAGTGAGTCCAGAGGAAAAAAGAGAATAGAAGTTGCAAGTCTTTCAGACCTAAGCTGGCAGTCTGGATTTTATGTGAAATGCAATACCTCTCTAAGTAAGGTAATAAAACCATGGGAGACATTAACCAAAGCCTAAATAAATATAGAGAGATTGAATACTATAAAGATGTCAATTACCCACACATTGTTCTATACATTCAAGGAAATTCTAATCAGAACTATAACAGATGTTTTCATTGAATTTGATAAGTAGATTCTATTACGAAAGAGCTGAGGGCAAGAATGATCAAGGTATTTCTGAAGAAGGATGAGGAGGAGGGATCTTCTCCAGCAGAGATCAGGAGACCGTGAATCTGTAGTAGTTAGGATCATGTATAGTTGTGGTGTACAGAGGACAGTGGAACGGAGAGCTCAGAAAAAACTCATGCATGTAAGGAATTTCTGCAGAAGTCAGAATGGGCTGGTAGAGCAGAGAAAAAGAAAGACTATTTATTAAAAGGACCTGAGAAGAGCATTTATCCATGTAAGAAAAAAAATGAATTTTATACTCCATCTCATTCCATACAATAAAATTAATTGCAGATAGATTAAGGACTTAAATTTCAAGAGCAAAACTATAGAACTTTTGGTAGAAATACAGAAAAATCATCTTTTTAAACATGGTTTCTTTTTCTTTCTTTCTTCCTTTCTTCCCTTCCTTCCTTCCTTCCTTCCTTCCTTCCTTCCTTCTTTCTTTCTCTCTTTCTCTCTTTCTCTCTTTCTCTCTTTCTCTCTTTCTCTCTTTCTTTCTTTCTTTCTTTCTTTCTTTCTTTCATAGAGTCTTACTCCATTGCCCTGAGCCTAAGTCACAGCAACCTAAGACTCCTGGGCTCAAGTGATCCTCCTGCCTCAGACTCCCAAGTAGCTGGGACTACAGGTGAGAGCCACCATGCCTGGCTAATTTTTCTATTTTTAGCAGAGACAGGATCTCATTCTTGCTCAGGCTGGTCACGAATTCCTGAGCTCAAGCAATCCTCCCACCTCAGCCTCCCTGAGTGCTAGGATTACAGGTGTGAGCCACCACACCCAGCCAAGACTTTCTTAAGGACACAAAATGTGTTAACTACATAGGCAAGGACTGATAAATTGACTATAATTAAGGACTTTTGTTTACAAAAGATACCTTGGAGGAAGTGAAAACAGAAAGTTACATATATAACTAGCAAAACATTATCAAAAGTCTATTTAAAATACTATTACATATCAATCAGAAAAGAACATATAACCCAATAGAAAAAAGGGCAAACATCAGTAAACATCCCACAAAGACTGAAATACAAATGAATAAGAAATATATGAAGAGATATTCAACCTTATTAATGACTGAAGGAATATAAAGCAAGACAACAATGAGATACCACTTTATACTCATTTAACTGGCCAAAATGAAGACTTCTGATGATACCAAATATTGGAGAGAGTTTAAAATTAAAGGCTTTCTTATGCTTTGCCCTGCGTAAGTGTAAATTGGTGAAACCAGTTAAGAAAATAGTTTGTCAATTTTTGTAAAGTTAAACATTCATTTACCACAGGACCTAATTTCTAGATAGAAATGCAAGAGAAAATCTTGCATGTATACTGTAGGAAGTATGTACAAGAATGCTCATTTCATCACTGTTGATAAAGGCAACATTCTGGAAGCAATGCTAGCAACACAATATGATATAAAAAATGTTCCAAAAGATTACATACAATCTAAAAATCCTTTATTAAGTTAAAATACTAATAAAACAAATCAATGTGCTTTTAAGGAATGCATACAAGTAGTAAACTATATAAAATGTAACTGAATTATGCACAAGGTTCAGGACAGTGGAGGAGTCAGGAAGATGAAATGGGGAGACGTAAGTAAGTTGATGCAGATGTGCTTTTGTAGATCATAAGTAAATGTCAGATACTGTCCAAGTTCTGATTGTCTTGAAAGGTGGCATGTTACTGAAAAATGAATGAAGAAATAAATAGAAAAGAGGGTCATGCACAGACCAGTGAGGAAAGTGTTTCATGAAATTAGGAGTAAGATTAATCTGATTTTGGGCACTCAAGTTGTAGGTCAGAGCAGGAAGGGCCTTTTGAATCTATCTGGTCCAATCCTCTGAAATTAGAAATGTGGAAACTGAGGCCCAGGTTGGGAAGGGGACTAGTTCAAGTACATTACTTGGCAATGGCAAACCAAAAGTCAATCTTAAATTTCCTAATGGCACAATTCACTATGTGATTTACAGTGATACACGTACATTAAAAACATGCACAAACTAAAAAAGAAACCAAGAAAGCAGTGACTATTTTTATGCCGTTTGGAAGGGCTCTGAGGAAGACCTGGTAGGCATGTATGTATGTATGCATGTATGTCTATTAACATATGTTTGAAACTGTAAGAAGGTAGAGCAAGATCCTGTGGGTGTCAGATTTAGGGAATTACTTTTCTCTTGGTGAAGAGCAAAAAAAAAGTAGTCAAAAGAAAAGGGCCCATTGGTTTGGGGTGAGGGGAGAAGAGCCACCTGCTGTCTCCTGAGCCAATGAAACGATGAGCAACGAATCACTAATTTGAATTCCAGACCCCAGAGACCCCAGAATGGAGGCTCCAAATGTCCTGATGAGAGATGAAAACCCACAAACACCCTTCATTTTGTTTTGACCAAAACAGAAGCAAAAGAGCCGGCCAGTTAAAAGCGGCAAATTCATGCTGCATTGCCCAGCCCCAGCGGAATTCCAACAGGAGTAACGCAGTAAAACATCTGAGATGAAAAGATAACAACTTGTAATGTTTAAAGAGACACTTCACAACTTAAACACCACCTCTGGGCACAGTTTATTGAAAGGACCACGGCAGCTGGAGAGAGGGATCCATCTCTAGCCGCATGGCTGTGTGTACACGAGGATACCCTACAAAGGCCTCTGGGTGCACGCACAGCACATCAAAATGCAGTTTCCCTCCCATCTCAGGAACATGAAGGAGCCCACGCCGGGCGAGATGCAGAACTCACTCTTCATTTCCTTCCTTCCTCTCTCCTGGGACAACCGTAAATGCATGGAATTAAATTTAACCTGGAGATTTGTTTTTAATCCCAAATTTTCTTTAACAAAATCTCTAGAAAGGAATTATTGCAGAAGTTTATGAGAAACAGTTGGGAGCCTGCTGAAGTGACAGGGAGTTTCTCCCATGATGTTACCATGGCATAGACATGAGGGGACTGGGAGGTCCTCCAGTTCGGGAGAAAAGAGATATAGCCCTGTGTCATGCTGCCATACAAATGCATGTGTGCATACGCACACCATTGTCCAACTACATAAACTCACAAAAACAGATGCTCATACACGCACACACCAAGACAAACATACTTATTCCCACATGTGCACTGCAGGCATATTTTCCATGCAGCAACCCCTATTGTTTTTCTACAGCTGAACTGAATGATTCATGTTGACTGTGAAAATCTTATTGTCAGGAGAACATGATTTGCAGTCCTTTAGGTAAGGAGTGCTATGCATCTGTTGATTTCCACTGTCATGTTACCTGGCTCCATCGCAAATACCTGTGTTGTAATAGAGAGAAAGAAACACCCCAAGGCAAATATGTAGGCGGTCCTGATATTCCGCAAGTGGATGACAGGCGCCTCTAATGGGCCCACTTACATAAACGTAACTCACTCACATCAGAACGCGACTTCCTTTCCTTGCAGACTCTGAGTGCCAAAAATCATTCTTTTCAACCTGAGCTATTTCTATTGAAACACCTGTCAGCCTCCCTGTCAGCCGAGTGACCTGTACATGGCATCTACCCAGGGATGCCTGCATTTTTCACGTTTCTGGAAGAGACACATCCCATGGAGGCTGATTGATGAGCTGAGGGCTAGAAAAAAATGGTTCCTAGACATCCCAGGGCCCTGACTTTTAAGATTTAGGGAAGGCCTCTGGGCAAATCTATTAAGGTTTTGTGTGTGCGTGTATCTTTTTTGATCACACAAAGAACACAACAGAACTAACTTCTACTATCCAGGACAGAATGAAAGATTTGTAAGGGAAGGTCTGTAGTGGGCTTCAGCATCAGAGTTGCACGATGCCATTAGCAATGTGCAAAGGGATATTGACAGAATGATACCTCCTTGTGTGTCTTCAATTACTCCATACACAGTTTAGCAACCTTGAGAGAAAAAGGCCAATGCTTTTTCAACTTGATTCTTAAAGAAAATTAGCACCTACCACCTGCCTGTGCATGAGTGAGTTGGCTGTCGTGTAACATCGGATAGAGGTGGAGTCTGACAGAGTGAGAGTGAAGATGGTGTGAGCCAGGACTAAGACTGGTTTTTTTTTTAGCAGGTTTTAGCTAGGATAACACATCAGAGGAGGTTGCATCCATTTCACACCATGCTTCTTCCCAACCCTGGATTACATTAAAAATTGCCAAGGAACTTAAAAACAACAAACAAGCAAAAACAACACAAGGACAGAACCCCTCACCCAGAGATTCTGATTTATTTGGACTGCAATGAGGCCCATCCATCCATCCATTCATCCATTCAGGTCTCTGTCTACCTATTTATTTCTCTATATTGTTTCAAGCTCTCAAGGTATCCTTCTTTTCAAAAATAAACTTTATGTTTTAGAGCAGTTTTAGGTTGACAGCAAAATTGAGCTGAAGGTATCTCAAGGTGTGATTCTAATCTTCAGCCAGGCTTGAGAACCACTAAATTAGTTAGACAAAAATTTCATCATTACCCCTTGATAAGATAAAGCACAAATCTGCATATTCATCCAAGGAATATTTATTGAGTGCACACTATGTGCAAGCTACTATATTAGGGCCTCAGGACACATTGAAAAGCACAGTGAATACAGCCCGTGTTAGTCATTTCCAGACCAAGGGCTGTCAGCTGGGAACCAGGGGAGAGCTGATGTTGCAGTTCAGGTCTCAGAGTCATCTGCTGGCAGAATTTCCTCTTGCTCAGGAGAGCTCGGTCTTTTGTTCTATTCAGACCTTCAACTGATCGGATGAGGCCCCATCGGTATCAGGAAGGGCAATCTGCTTTAGTCAAAGTCCACTGATGTAAATGTTAATCGCATCCAAAAACACTTTCACAGAAACATTCAAAATAGTGCCTGGCTGCACTTTTGCCAAAGTGTGGTCCAGCCAAGTCGACATAAAATTCACCATCACAGGGGCCCGTGCCCTCATGGGGACAAAAGTCCAGTGGAGGGAGGGATAGCACTCAAGTAACAAACAAAACAAGTGCAGATTGTGGAAATGGTATGAAAGAAAGCAAGGTGCTAAGAGAGAAAGCAGACGGGAATCTGTTTTGGATGAAGTGGACAAGACAGGAGAGAAGCCTCTTGGAGGCTTTTCTTCACCTGACTTTGAGGAGTGTGGAGTTCAGAGTGCTACAGACAGAAGGAAGGGCATTCACCAAGTCATATGGGCTGCAAAGAACTGGGTGAGCCTGAGATGGTGTCAAACGGCTGGAGGAGCCGGACCACAGTGAGCAATGGGAAGGGAGGTGGGAGATGAAGTCACAGAGGTAGGCAGGGGCTGGATTATTCAGTGACCTGAAGCTAAGATGAAGCCAAAGGAGAGAAGGGACAAGATCAGATTTACCTCTTAGATGTTCTGTCCAGCTGCAGTGTGGAGAAGTGGAATAGGGGGAGGGTGGATGTGGGCTGGCAGGGAGGTACTGACATGGTCCAGGCATCCGATGGGTGCTCGTAACAGGGTGTGGTGGTGGAGACGGGGCCACTAGGCCTGATCTGTGTCTATTGTGGCAGGAGAAACGCACAAACTTTCTGGTGGATTAGCTGTGTGGCAGCGGGGGGCAATGGATGACCCTTACATTGCTGGCTGGAACAATTGAAAAAAAACCAGAGCTTTTTTTTCTTAGTTACCAGCCTGGCTTGAGTTATACCCAATAGCAGCCAGCATTATGCAAATTGTGTGTCCTAATTAACTAAGATCTAGTTTGAATTATGCAAATTCTTGCTTTGGGCTGTATTAGTCACGATCCAGCTGATTTCTTCCTGCCTAGACTACCTCCTGGCCATCTGGACCATGATGTCCCACCCTACCTGCTGCTCCTCTGGGGGTCAGATCTGGGGTCCGGGACCCCCTGAGCGGTCACCGTGGGCAAGTGGAAGAACAGGAGGAGGTGTGCCGGTGCATCGTTCGTCCACACAGAGCCGGGAACCTCCGTGGGCCTCTGCCTTTGAGAGTTTGCTCATCAGCTTATCCTCACAGCTGGTCCCCTCTCTCCATCAGCGTTTGTGTTTGCTTTTGTCCTGTTTAGAGCTCTCTGTCTCAGAAGACGCCCCAGCCTTCCTGCAATGCACTCTGTTGATTGCTGGGGCCCGTGCTTTTTGATCAGATTGAATCCAACTATCTGTATGCTGCAAAAATATTGACAAACCCTCCGACCTCATGTACCTTTTAAAAGCACTCCCACACAGGAACGCAGCCTTGTTTTATTGAGGCACAGCCTGTGTTTTATTTAACTCTGAACGCCAGGCACCTAGAATAGCTTGTAAGATAAATGCCAATCAACTCCGGCATAATCAAGACACCCATTCCTGCCTCATTAGGGTCTTCTCATTCCCTTTAAGCTTCTCAGATTTATACACTGTAATTAGAAACTTGGTGATTTTGACTGCTAAACAGAAAGGCTTACTGGGAGGCTTCACATGTCTGAATTTTAAATATTTTCACACTTCGTTAACCCAGTTGCGAAGTGTAACATCTTCTGGCCCAATTCCCTCACACTGTGTGATTTTTATTTTTGGACAGAGACGAGAACAATTAATTGAATCGAAACACATATTGATTACTGTTTTTCATGAACTCTGAACAGCTTGTCTCTAAATGATTTTATTGAAGAGTTTTTAGACAACTGTTTGGCTGGATTCTGACTCTGGTGACCTCATTCTGGCTGTGAGTGCCTGTCTGCAGTTGTGATGGTCTGAGTTTTTGGTGAGTGCCATTGTTTCCAAGAGCCGAGTCAGAATAGGAGAGGCCACACTATTCCTCTTTACATACAGTCCCTGATTGGGGAACCTTAATTTATCATTCAAACCGAAGAGCAGGGTTCTGGAAGAATCTATGTGAATCACATGCTTTCCATATGCCTGATGAAAATACTCAGCTCTTTGGACCCCAAGTGAGCAGGAATATTCTCTAGTTCATTCGATACCCACATTATTCATGCAAACACGGCGCTGTTTTCATCAAGTAGAGCTTTCCAGATGAATCAATATTCCCTCACCACCTCTAGCACCCCCTTGTGCAAATCCAGACTGCGAGATTTTAGACCATCTCCTGGACTGGTGCTTTCTATGCTTTGATGTGCACACGAATCACCTGGGGATCTTGTTAATGCAGACTCTGATTCAGTGGGTCTGGGCTGGGCCTGAGATTCCGCATCTGCAAACATGCTCCCAGGGGATGTTGACACTGATGGTTTGTGGACACAGGGCCTTTGATGCTACCTCTCTCTGTGCACGATCTGTCACTCTGTTAGGAGAGTGATCATAGAAGTGCATTCCGTATCTCCCACTAAAGTGCAAATCTTGAAGATCTGAGGCCATGGTCTAACGCAACCTAAAACTTCTTGTTGCAGCTGAGGTGAGGCTGGCTGCAGTGGGCTCTGGTGAGTATTCTGAGCTCCCAGTTCAGTGGGCAGAAAGAGAGGTCACAGCTGCTGCAGAATTAGGTTGTTTCACAGCCCCGGGGTGGCAACAGGATCAGGGTGAGACTCCCATCCCTCAGGGAAGGAGGGCCTAGGGTCTAACAGTATATGGCTCCAGGAAGCTCATCAAGGTAAGAACTCAGTACTGAAAGGAGGGTGTCAAGGCTGGGTTAGCAGCAGGAAAACAGCAGCTGTAACAAAGCTTTCACGTCACCTGCCCAGGTACAAGGTCTTCCAGTAAATAGCTGAGCCCTCATCGCAACATCACAAATGATGGAATGTCCTGACCTCCTGGGGTATTATGCAGATGTCCCCAAGATGCCTGTGTGCCCACCATCCACACAACAGCTGGGTGATCTTTTAGGAATGTAAATCGGATTCCTTCATTCCTCTAATTAAAACCTACTTAGAGCTTTCCATTTCTCTCAGGATAAAACACAAACTCTAGGGGCCCTGCATTCCCTGCCCCTGCTCCACCCCCCATCATGGTCTCATCACCGTCCTCCACGCTTACAAGCCTCGGTTACTCTGCTGTCCCTTCTATTCTTCAGACATGCCAAAGTCGTTCCCACCTCAGGGCCTTTGCATTGGCTGTTTTTCTTCAAGTGTCATCAATGCTTCACCTTCAAACACTTTGGGCAGCTTAAAGGCAAGGTTTAAACAGAAAAGCAACTCCAAAATGAGGTAGAACTTTTGATTTTGTGGGTTTGGCATGGATTTACTTTTCCCTTCATTCTTACCCAGTTGAAGCTTGGAACAGTCTGACACCTTCATGGGAACTGAAGCCCAGAGACAAATGGGACTTAATCAAAGCCACTCAGATTTTGGGATTGGAGGCAGAATTGTCCAAAGATAGATCCAGAGGTTGTGATTTAGACTCATGGGAAAATAAATTTAATCTTGACAGTAATTGGACCCACTATATTTAGCAATGACACAGTTATAATAATGAAACACCTCATCCCTCCCTTACCCCCACTTTTTTTTTTTTTTGCCTTTTGAATTTACCGAGTCCAAGTACAAGGTTGTGCGTAGGAGGGCATACTGGATTTCTTTTCCATTTGTACTATCCTATTTTTCTTTGTAACAAAATACTCTTTTTGAGGCCAGAAGAGGGTGAATTTTAATTTATGGATTTCTCTCTTGAAATTACAATTAGAACCTAACTTTAAAAATCAAATTGGTTTCATCTAATTAAATTTGGAAATTGCCTCATAAAGACATGCTTTGTTATAAATGTCTTTAAAAGCAAGGTCCCCTGCTTACTATCTGGGACTGGATTAGGTTGGGCCCAGCATGGAGGGGACTCCCCATCTCTCTGCTAGGGAGGACACACTCTCCTACCAACTGGCAAAATGTTCTAAAGAGTAGTGTTTTCTAGAGCAGCACTGTAGATTTTAATGACTGAAGGATCACCCAGAGATATTGTTAAACTGGAGATTCTGATTCAGGATGTCTGGATGGGCCTGAGATGCTGCATTTCTAACCAGCTCCCAGGGGACGCAGTTGCCGCTGGTCTATGAGCTACAGTAGGTTGCAGCAAGGGCCAAGACATCTCCATCCGAATCTAGGAGACATGGGTTTGTCATCTTGGCTGTATGACCTTGGTCTTTTCATTTCACCTCTCTGCCCCTCAATTTCCTCGTTTGTATGTAATGATAACAGCTAACATTTATACTGTTATTTCTAAATGCCAAACACTGTACAAAACATGTATTTAGCTTGATCTTCACAGCAATCCTATGAGGCAGTTTTATTATTCTCCTGGTTTTTTCAGATGAGAAACCTGAGGTTCTGAGAGGTTACAGGATCTACACAAGGTCACAAAGTAAGTAAATGTCAGAGCTGGGATTCAGATCTAGGCTGTCTGATCTCCAAAGTCAACATTTGTACCTTCTTGGGCCTTTATAGCTCATGACACATGTGATACAGTCAGGTTTATGCTCAAAATACAATGTCCTCCTAGGCCTACAACCTCCATAGCTCCCTTCATGGCACCCCTCAAGAATTTTGGCATATTCCCAAAAGGTAGCCTCAGATGTTTACAAACAAGTGAGCCAGCTGCAATACTCTGGCCTGGTTCTATGCAATCATAGCCCAAGTAGCAGCCGAGAAGCTGCTTGAGGGTATCTCAACATAGCTGTCGTTCATAGAGTCCCTCATGGGAGTGCCAACATCCCACCCATCTGGTCTTTCAAAATTCACAAAGCACTGGGTTCACACAGAAGTGGAAAGAGTGTGCTGTGACCACCTTTGTGCCTGGAGCTCCAGAGAATGTGCCATACAATGATGCCTCAACTTCAGGGGCTATTGCTTAAACAGGGCATCTAACACAACGGTTGTGTTTGCACCCTTGCTCTCCCTCTGTTTCTTTCTTCTTATCATGGAACAGCAATCACGATAGTGCCAGTTCAGTCCATGCATAATCCTACTAGAGGAAAAAGTATATTCCTTCCAAGGAAGAAGTCTGTGCAGAGACATAACTCCACCTGCTAGACCAATGGTTTCCGAGCACAGGTAGGTTCAAAGACCAGGCCTTTTCATGACAAAATCATCATCAATCCAAGGCAAAGTAAGAAAAAAATAAAGTGATTGACATGAGTTAGTCATAAAGCTAAATTTATTCAATTTGAAGGACTGCCTTTTATTTTGAAATTATATTCTTTCTATATTTTTAGAATTATGTCTTTTACTAAATTATGCTGATAGAAATGGTAAATTACCCTATGCTAACCCCCCAAACCTTTTGAAATGTTAGTGGCCTGCGAATTCCAGACATCTTGAACATCTGGCTTAGACAGCCTTTTACATAACAGTACTAAGTAATTTAACTCCCTAAATTGTGGGTCCTTTCCCTCTGCTTTACAAAGAACAGACTGTCACACTCGATAGATCTCTATTTCATGTATATGTGTGTATGATTGTGGTCTCCACTTTACAAAGAATAGCATGTAGCTTTGAAGTGATTGGATTTTGTTCCAGTTAAATTTCCAGTCCCTCTCTTTTCAGACAAGATTCTGAACACATCCTAAGCAAGGTGTTATTGGTACAAAGCTGTCTCTTCCTCTTGGAGCATCCCTAGGAAGAAAGCTTCTCTCAAACATGAGGCCAGAGAAGGCTCATGAATGGTGGGGATAGATGTCTGTTCCCTCCTTCATGTACTGATCCTGGGAGCTGCACCAAGCTCCTTGCAATTTCTGAAATGGGGATGTGAGACAGCTCTTCTGAGAAATGCAAGACTTAGTGAGTCAAGGTGTTTTCTCAAGCACCTTGCATGTGTTGGATAATCTCTTCCCTCAGAGAGCTCTGAACACCCTCTAAGTCTTTCTAGAGAGCCCCATCAGATTAATCCCATGTCTCCCTCATCAAATATCCATTGACTTCCCTCCCAGAGCACACCTTGCCTAATGGCAGCAACATTCTTCCCCAAGCCCACTCTCTAGGTGCATGTTTCTGCGTGTGCAGTCAGTGGCTTACGCCTTTCCACAGGTCCACGTTTCAGCCTGGGAGTGCTAATGTCTTTGCCTTCCCCAGACTCCTTGGGGCAACCCTCAGGCAGCGATTACCACCTTCATTTTACAGATGAGGAAAATGAGGCTTAGAGAGAGGAGGAACCTGCCAAAGGTAACTTGAGATTATGGCAGTGCTATTAGGACACTAGGCTATGTCATTCCAGCTGTGACATCCATGCTCTTCCCTCTGCATTGCTGTGTTTTTCTATTTCATCCAATATTGCAATCTTATGTTGTCTAAGAATACAAGGTGTGCAAGGAGGGTCAACCTTTGCCTATATCCCAATACTTGAATCTTAGCTTCATCAGTTCTGTTGGAGATGTTTTGTTTTGTTTTATTTCGCAATGAACTTTTATCTACTTTGTTTTAGCTTTACAAGTTTTCAGGAAGCCATATTGTGTTGGCTTGATGGGTAAATTCCTATCTGAGTAGGTTCTGTTCCATCTCTGATAGGGTAAGGCCCTGCTAATGCTTGCAGAGGGGCTTTGGACACTATCACCTGGGTGAAAAAATACATCTTTGGGCACAGAGCAATTTAAATTTTAACGATCCTGTGCCCCTGTGGCAAAGGGTCACAGTGGGGTTCTTTTCGAAGCCCAGGGGCTGCTATGGGTGAGCTGAGCATCGTGTGGGTCTCGCAGGTTCCCAGGTGAGTGTTAACCACTGTTTGCCAGGCCTGGGTCAGGATAATCTGACTCCGTGAGTTCTGACTCCTTTGTGGAAGAGATCAATTGTCACCATAAGCACCTCTCTGGATGATGGCATGTCCAAATTTCTTTATCTCTGGGGCTATTGAGACAACTCAATTGTGTGCCCTTGTGTTTTCTTCCCATTGTACTGTCAAACGTTTTGACAAGTTGTGTCTCACTCACCTTTATGTCCTCAATGGAAGGAGTATTCACCGACTTCAGGCTGAAGTGACTTGAACAGTTAAACCAGTGATGCAGTGCAAGGGGCAGCCTTACCTCATAGAGTGTGATGACCCCATTGGTCTCATTAGGAGGTTTCCACTGGATGTAGATCTTCTCCTCAAAGGGCCCCCCTTGGATGGATTCTAGAGGAACAGCTCCTGGAACTATAGAATGGAAAAGTTATGAACTTGATGTCACTTTCCATGTCATTTCTCCAACCCAACTGACCTAGAACAGGGTTGGCAAAGTTTCTATAAAGGACCAGATAGTATTAAATAAATATTTAAGGTCTGATGTGCCATACCGTCTCTGTCACAACTACTTAACTCTTCCACTGTAGCACAAAAATGGCACAGATACGCCCTAAATGAATGGGCATGGCTGTGTTCCAATAAAACTTTCTTTCAAAAAAATAGGCAATAGGCTGGATTTGACCTGTGAGCCATAGTTTGCTGACCCCTCTTCAGAAGGCAGATCAGGCTTTTCATCTGCAGCCTGAGCATGTCTGTTCATGAACTGAACCCGGTAAGAGTGGAGAGGACATAAGCAGGCCCCAGTTCTGCCAGCAAGTGGGAATCTGGCCTTTGCTTTAGGATTTACACCTGAGGGATGGAAAGTGAGTTTCCCCATCATTTTACCAACTATCATTTTCCTAATCCTTCCAAGTTTTCTCCAACTTTAGGACATGCTTCCTCAGTTTCCTGACTAATTCCTGAATCCAACTGGAACTGTGTGCCTTGAAATCTCAATACAATTAGAAGAAGCTCACCTTGCTCCAAGAAGGCAGCCTGCTTCCTTTGCTGCAGAGTTCCCAATGCCTGGCATGGGGCAGACACTTAATAACTATTTGCTGCTTGGATGAATAAGCGAATGAATGACCTATGCCAGCATTTTGCCCTAATGAGCACAACCTTTCCTGGGGCTGCTTCTGTAAGCAGGTCAGTCTTCCTGCCAGCATCCTCCTGCTGGACTGCACCATCCTTACAACTGTCTGAAAGATGCTAAACCAGAAAATAAAAATGATTCCCCAAACTTTCAGTTATAAGCCCCTAGGGAATCATGAGTTCCTGTAAATTATTACCAGATCTATTTATATTTTGGCATTATCAAAGCAGGTACTTTTACTAAGCACTTCCTCTTTGACCGGAATTTTACATACATTATTTCATTTAAGCCACAAAACAGCGCTGCCCAGTATGCAGTATCTCCTTTGTGCCAATAAGGGAACTGAGGCTGAGAGAATTAAATAACCTGCTCAAGGTCATATGGCTTTTAAGTTGTAAAGAGGGAACTAAACACCCGTCTATGAGTTTTACAGCATGTACTCTTAATCGTCACGCTATACCTCTCTACATATAGCCTCGGCCATATGTTGCAATCAGTTCCCCATTGTTAAATTAAAATATACTGAATTTTTCTCATTATGGACACAATACACAGAATGTGTTGAATATTAAGAATCTACAAAAGGGTTAAAAAAACAAAATCACTCATAATCCCCATATTCAAAGACATTTTTCTAGTATTTTTAGGCATATGAAATACATATATATGTTATTTCTAAAATATAAAACATGCCTATGCATATATATTTCTTATTTGTAAGAATAACTTATTTGTAAGAATGAACTCCTACTGTACATATTGCACTGTGACCTTCTTTTATCACTAAGGAAGTCACAGAATAAAAAAGAAAATCCATAGGAAAATCCTTTGGGGCCATGCATTTTAATGGCTGCTTAGAGGGGTAGGTGCCTCTTTATAGTCATGCATCCTTTATTATTGGGCATTAAAGTTGGTTAAATTCTTCATGATTATGAGCAATGCTGGAATGAGCATTCTTATAAGTAAGTATTTGCATGCAACTCTGCTGATGTCCCTAAGATAAATCCTTGGAAATTAATTTACTGGGCCAAAGTAAATGAACTATTTTATTTTTAAGGCTGTTGACACATATTACCACATTGCTTTCCAGAAAGTTTGTACCATTCTGGACTCGCCAGCAAAAGAATATGTCTAGTCCCTATCCTTGCCAACACCAACTGTTTAAAAATTAAGTGGTGTGTGTGTGTCTTTTTTAGAACACTGGAGAATGTGGATTCTGTTTCCAGTTTTACTAGCCGTTTGCACTGATTCTTTTACGAACAAGTTCTATACCCCTCATTTCCCTATAGGGCTCTTCGTTTTTGCTCATCTTTGTCATATGGGCTTGTAATTGTAATCTCTTTTTAAGGACATAAGCTTTCTTGCATAGGTTGCAAATATTTTTGCCAGTTTTTCATTGGCTTTTTAAGTCTTTTAGATACATAGAAGGTTTTAATTAGTGAGATCTCTTATTGTTTTCCCTTATCCACTCTTCCTTTCCACAAATATTTATTGTGTATTTAACATGATCAAGGGACTGGTATGGACACTAGGGATGCACCAGGAACAAGGAGAGATGTAGTCGAATGCTTGTTAAAGTTTGTATTCTGGAAAGGGAGGCAGACATCAAATAATTACAACCACAATTAATTTATTACACTTGTTATCAGGACTCTGAGGTACAGGGATGTGGTATTAGGAGAATTATAACAAGCAGAGAAGATCTGGCGTACCAAGTTAGAAAAGGAAGCAGCACATGCGTTAGAGTTGGTGGATAAGTAGGAGTTACTAGGGTGAAAGGGGGAGGAGGTGTTGAAGTGTAGTGGATAGCTTTGTGAGGTCAAGGGTGGAAAGAGAAAGGTCAGTTAGGAGGTTTCTGCTGCCATCCTGGAGAGAAAGAACGGTAGCCTGGCCCGGGGTGAGGGCAGGGTAGAAGAGAAACTGACAGTGAAGGAGATTTGGGGAGGCTAAACTGACATGGCGTGGTGGTGATGGGTAAGGGTGAAGGAGGGAAGCGGTGTGTCATGGGGAACCTGAGCTCTTTTGTTTTATACAACTGTGGGATCAGGAGTTTGTACGTGGAGAGGGAACCTTAAAGGATGACCAGTTTTGGAGAGGACGCTGTCATACTTTCCATTTGAGACATATGGAGAACATCCAAGTGGCAATGTTGAGTAGCAGGTACATGTAGGAAGACAGGGGTCAGTGTTGGAAATTGAAACCATGGGAAGGAAATAGATAGGAAGAATAGACAGCAGAGGGAAAAAATCCAGGTCTAGGACTAACCCAAGAGGAGCTCCCAATCTTAACAATTAGGAGGAGAACAAATGGAGAAACTGGGAGGTGGAGTTCAGAGAGGCCACTGGAAAACCAGGGAGGGGAGCTGCCACTGCAGCATCCAAGGAAGGGAACAGTCTCAGGAAGGGACTGGTCAACGTGATTGACATGGCCGAGTGAGAAAGTGAGATGTGGCTTTAAACCTGCCCGTTGCATCAAGTGACCTCAATCAAGGTTGCTTGTGCCCCAAGCAAAAGTAGTTTAAGGGAAAATGTTGGTTCACGAGCCATCCTGAAGAGGGTTGGGAAAAAGTGGGAAGTGAGGTGAGCCAAGTAAACAAGTAAACAACTTTTTCTATGAAGAGGAGGGGAATGCAAAAAAGAGCAGGATGAGATATGGAGCCAAAATATCACCCCCATCAGAGATAAGAGAGCTTATGGCATGATTCAAGGCACCAGGAAAAATCCAAAATAGAGGTAAGAGATAGAAGGGTGGGAAAGAGAGGGGTAACTGATATTGGTAGGGTCCTGAAAAGGCAGGAGCAGGGGTGGGTTTAAAGAAGGTACATTTCTCTCTGTGAGAGGAGAGAAAGAAAACGTGAAGATGCTTTGGAGGGAGGAGTTTAGTTTTATTTGGTTTTACTGGTTTTATTTTCTTGAGAAGTGGGGGATGAAGCCATCTACCAAAAGCATAGTGGGAGACAAGCTGCATCAAAAATTTGAGAAGATCGTACTAATTTGCAGTCTCACCAACAGTGTATAAATGTTCCTTTCTCTCTGCACCCACACCAGCATCAGTTGTTTTTGGACTTTTTAATAAAAACCATTCTAACAGGGGTAAGGTGACATCTCCTTGTGGTTTTAATTTGCATTTCCCTGATGATTACTGACATTGAGCATTTTTCATATGTTTATTGGCCATTTGTCTATCTTCTTTTGAGAAGCTTCTGTTCCCTGTCTTTTGCCCACTTTTTAATGGGATTGTTTGTTTTCTTTCTTACTAATTTGCCTGAGTTCTTTGTGGATTCTGGTTATTAGTGCTCTATCAGATGTATAGCTTGTGAATATTTTCTCCCATTCTATAGGTTGTCTATTTGCTTTGTTGATTATTTCCTTAGATGTGCAGAAGCTTTTTAATTTAATCAAGTCCCAATTATTTATTTTTGTTGTTGCTGTATTTGCCATTGGGGTCTTCATCACAAATTCTTTGCCTAGGCTGGTATCTAGAAGAGTTTTTCCTACATTTTCTTCTAGAAGTTTTATGGTTTCATGCCTTACTCCTCAAGGAACTAAAAGTAGACCTACAATTGGATCCAGCAATCCCACTACTGGGTATTTGTCCAAAGGAAAAGAAGTCATTTTGTCAAAAAGACACCTGCACTTGAATGTTTATTGCAGCACAATTCACAGTTGCAAAGATGTGCAATTAACCCAAGTGCCTATCAATTCATGAGTAGATTAACAAAATGTGGTATATGTATACCATGGGAAAAGGATGAATTAAGGCCTTTTGCAACAATTTGGATGGAACTGGAGACTATTTTCCTGAGTGAAATATCTAAAGAATGAAAAAACAAACACCATATATACTCACTATTAAATTGGAACTAACCGATGAGCACACATGTGCACAGAGGGAAGTAAAGCTCAGTGGAAATCAAGCAGGGAGAATAGGGGAGGAGAGGAGAGGAAAAACGTACCTGATGGGTACAATAAACATTATCTGGGTGATGGGCACACTTATAACCCTGACCTAAGCATTACAAAAGTGATCCGTGTAACCAAAAATATTTGTACCTCTGTAATATTATATTTTGAAATTAGAAAAAAGATGCACTTCCATGTTTATTGTAGCACTATTCACAATAGCTAAGATATGGAATCAACCTAATTGTCCGTCAATGGATGAATGGATAAAGATTGTGATATATATTCACAATGGAATATTATATAGCCACAAAAAGCATGAAATCCTGCTGTTTGCAACAACATGGATGGAACTGGAGAACATTATGTTAAGTGAAATAAGCCAAGCACAGAAAGACAAATCTTGCATATTCTCAGTCATACGTGGGAGCTAAATTTTAAAAACAATTGATCTCATGGAGACAGAGAGTAGAATGATGGTTACCAGAGGCTGGAAAGGGCAGTGGGAGTGGGGTGGGGGGAATAGAGTGGGTTAATCGGTGCAAAAATATGGTTAGATGATTAGATAGAATGAACACTATTTGATAGCACAACAAAGTGACTATAGTCAACAATAAGTCAGGGTACCCTTTAAAATAACTAAGAGAGTAGAATCGGAATGTTCATAACACAAAGAAATGTTAAATGTCTGAGGTAATGGATACCCCAATTACCTTGATTTGAGTAATTCACATTGTGTGCTTGATTCAAAACATCACATGTACCCTATAAACATATACAACTATTATGTACCCACAATAATTAAAAATTAAAAAAAAAAAGAATTTGAGAAGAGTGGAGAAGATATAATCATTGAGAAGAAAGTGAGCCAAATATAGACATGCAGATTCTATGCATTCATCCGAGGGTCTATCTGATGGAGGTTGAAGAGGGTCTATCTGATGGAGGTTGAGGAGGGTCTATCTGATGGAGGTTGAGGAGGGTCTATCTGATGGAGCTTGAGGAGGGTCTGACAACTGTTGTTCTTTACAATTTTCTTAGGACAGTTAATTAACCAGTCAAAACTTTCCCCAGTGATTTAAAATGCCATCTTATCACCACCATATTAAATTATTTTCTATTCTGACATATGTTGTGTGGCTTTCTGTTCTATTTCACTGAATCATAGCTTCTTCTGTGACAGTATCTCTCTGTTGTGTTGAGATGACATGTTTTAATACATAGTAGAACAAGGCCTTCTTTTTTATTATTTTTCTTGTGCAAAGTTTTCTGAGGTATCACTATCCATTTATTTTTTCCAGAAGAACTTTGAATAATGTTATACAATTTCAAATATCTTCCATCAGAATTTTTATTGCAATTGCATTCTACACTTTTTTCGGGGGGGAGGGCAAAGGATACCTCTTCGTAACACAGAGTCCTTCTACCCAGAAATCCTGTATAAATTTTCATCTATTTATGGTTCTTTTTATGTCCCTCAATTAAAAATATTTTTTTTGTTTTTTACAAATTGCATTTCTAGGACTTTATTACTTTGTTCATATTGGGTTTTTGGATCATATTAAAAAGTTTCTCTTATAATGTTTTACATTATTAATGTTATACATTATATTAAAATGTATATGTAATAATGTATGGATAGTTTAAAAAATAATTATGAAATAACATGCATGTGCCCACTATTCTAAGAAATAAAATATCACTGTACTATTGGAGCACTTTGTATGTCCATCCACATTGACTTCTTCTCCTTTCCCCATCAAAAAAAAAAAAAAGATATTATCCTGAATTTTCCATTAAACATTCTCTTTATTTTTATTTTTTTTATTTATAGTTATAAATATATAACATATGTATCCCAAAACAATATATCCTTTAGTTTTCCTTGGTTTCCATTATATACATGCGGATGGAGTATTTTTTAGTATATGATTTGCCTTTGTCATTCAACATTGTTTTGAGATTCATCCATGCTGACCCACATAGTTGTATTTCATCTGCATTTCGTGAATATATCTTTATTTATCCCACCATTCCACAGTAGATGGACACTAGGATTGTGTCCAGATGGGGCCATTTTAGAACATAGCTCATAAGAATATTTTTGTACATTTGATTGAACATATAGAAGATTTCTCTAAGGTACACTTTGTAATAGGATATGGAAACTGAAGGGCATATCTGTCTTCAGCTATACTGAGTAATGCCAAATTGTTTTCCAAAGTGGTGGCAGCAAGTTTATTCTCCCCCAAGCAATGTTCTGAAAGTTTCCACTTCTCTACATCTATATAAATACTTGGTATTACCTAGTTTTAAAGTTCTAGATCATCTGATAAGTGTGAAATGATACTTCCTTGAGGTTTTATTTCCTTTTACCTACTTACTAAAAAGGCTGAGCATCTTTTAATGTTTGTTGGACATGATTGTCCTTGTTGATCTGCAGAGGTTCTTGATAGTGATCCTTTTATTGACTATATGTGTTATAAAAGAAAATCTGTCAGTTTGTGTCTTGCCTTTTTTTTTTAATATTACCTTTGGAGATAGATCAGTTCTTAATTTTAATGTAGTCAAATTTATCAGAGTTTTTCATCTCTCATGTGGGAGAAAGAGAGAGAAAGACAAACAGTATCAGACATCAGACACTGTTGGTGCCCTGACCATATCCTACTGATGCTCACAGCAAAACACTTGCTACTTTACCTAAATGGTGTGGGGGCAAATGTCACCTCCACATAGGGCAAGCAAAAAGAGCCAGAGAGTTAATGCCCTAAAACACCCTGTTCTACTAGAACTTTGAAACCTATCTCAAACACTAAAAACCCCAGTGATGATGATGATGATGATGATGATGATGATGATGATGGTGATGGTGATTTCTAACCCATTATGGATTGATACTATCATAAAATACAATAAAAATTAATTACTATGAAAGTAAAATTTAAAAGTAAAAGTGAAATTAAAATACAAAAAAGCAGCCTCCTCCTTTTTATCTTGTTATGGATCAGAAGGAATTAATAAGTCAGTGCTTGTCCTTGAACCACACTTGGAATGACACTGTTCCAAAACCCAGTTATTCACATGGTAATTTTCTCCATAGCACATCTTACATTGGCTTCCTTCCCTTGCCCATCTCCCTTTCCTTCTCCCTTGCCAGTGTGCACGGAGACCACCTCCTGAATAAACTACTTCTATTTGAATCCTTATCGTGGGGTCTGCTTCTGAATAATCCCAAATAAAAGAGTCTTAATTAAAAAACACTTTCTGTACCTCGAGGTTGTAAGAATATCTTCTTAAATTTTCATCAAAAGTTTTAAAAGCACACCTTTAATAAAATGTCTTCAACCCATTTGCATTTGTGTTTTTATGTATAACGTGAGGAAGGAATTCAATTTCAATTCTTCCTCCCTATCCTAGAAACACTTCTTGGAAAAAAATTTTTAATTACTTGACTGATATGCCGTGTTACCCTTACCTTCCATCACATTTCTACACATGTATGGATCTATTTCTAAGTTCTACTTTGTTCAGTTGTTCTCTTAGACTACCCCTGTGTCAATACCACACCTTCTTAATTTATAATGATGTGTTAAGTCTTGATATTTGGTATAGCAAGGCCTACAACTTTGTACTTCATGTTCAGGACTGTCTTAGCTATCCTTACCTTTTCTCCATATATATATATATATATATATATATATATATATATATATTAGGACCAACTTGTACCTATTCAAAAAATGTTTTATTTTTGTATTGGAATTACATGTATTATAGATCAATTGAGAGATAATATTATATCCTTATGATATTAGCTTTTCCCATCCACGAGCATGGTATACTCTTATTTAGGCCTTGTTTAATGTCTTTTAGGCTCTATATGTTTATACATGCATCCTGAAAACTTTTGATAAATGTTTTACTAAATATCTTATATTTTTATTGCTATTGTAGATGGTGTCTTTAAGAAAATACCATATACTTGTTAGGTAAATTGACTTTTTAATGTCGATATCTTGGCATACATGCTATATTCTCCTATGAGTTTTAATAATTTGTGTGCAGATTTCTTTGGATTATCTATGTAGATAATTGTAGCATCTCTAGTTAATAATAGTTTTGTTCTTTTCCAATCTTTTAACTCCATTTTATTTTCTTACTTCAACTAGGGCCACCAATACAATATTTAATGGAAATAATAATAGGTATATGTTCTGTTCCAATTTTAAAGATAATGATGTTTTTATTTCATCCTTGAATATGGTGTTTATAGGCTTTTTGTAGTTATCCTTCCTTAGGTTAAGGAGGTCCTTTCATTTCTGGTATATAAGGATATTTTGTTTTAAAATCATGCTGAGCTTTAACTGATGCTTTTTCTATATCTATCGTAGTAATGATATGTTTTTCCCCTCTCGTAGTACGTTAATGTAGCAAATTACATAAATGGATTTACTAAAGTTAAACCAATATTGATTTCTTGAAATAAAACAATTTTTTCCCTATTTGTATATATTTTTGGAATGTTTTCTAATATTTTGTTTAGGGCGTTTGCATCTGCTTTCTTTTTTCTCATAATAAGTTTGTCTGGTTTTGACATCAAGGTTACAGCACTGTCATAAATTGAGGGAGGAAGTGTTCTTTCCTTCTCCTCTCTTAGAAAGCATATAGGTAAGATTGGGATTGCAAATTCCTTAAGTGTTTTTCTGATTGCGCTTGTAAAATCACCTGGGACTGATGTTCTCTTTATTGGAAAAGTAAGTTTTTAATTGCTAATTCTATTCCTTTATTTGTTGTAGAACTATATAGGAATTTTTTTTCTTTGAGTTAGGTTTATTTAATTTATATTTTGCCAGAATTTTTTCACTATCACGGAAATTTCAAATTTATTGGTATAAAATTATATATAGTAACCTCATTTTATCTTTATTATGAAATAAGTACCATACAAGTGCATAATACAAATAATCATCTCATTAATTTATCAGTAGTCAGCTTTATACCATGACCTTGTTTTTCTTTACAGTTTTCACTCCTTAAGCACACATCCCTAAGCACAATAGAATTTGTTATTAAATAAATAAAATAAGTAAAGTAAATAGTGCTAAACTCTTCTACAAAGATCAGTTTGGGAGAATCCAAACCTTTACAACGTTAACTTTCATTCCATGGACATATTCTACCCCAGCATTTATTTAGATATTCTTAGCAAGCATGCATATTAGTGTTGTTTTTTAAAAAATCTTCTTTCTTGCTGTAAATCTTAGGAGGCATTTGCTTTGCATTATCAGATTAGTCCCTTTTAATAAGAATGAAAGCATTTTTTCATCTGTCCAGTAACCTTTCTTTTTTGCAACCTAATAAGTAGTGGTATGTGATAGTCTGGTTTAGGGGGTCATTCTGCTAATGACTACATGAGTCCCTGTTTTAAATATTTCCAACTCAGAGGGAAAAGGAGAACTTAGATATACTTATGCATTACTTAGCTGGGTTAGAGGTCTGCTTGTCTTATAGAGGAGTGGTATGAGGAGCCATTAAGGGAGGAAAATGATCAGGCGGCAGGCAGATTCTCTGCAGAGAGGGAGCTTTTTAGATGTTTTGAAAGACTGCCTAAAGTTAGTTACCAGGAGCACTGCCCCTCCCTTTATTGGGAGCACCTCCTTCCAGTGACAGCCTTGCATCAAAGCCCCCTACTTCCCTTATTAGCCACGTGCCCTGGATGCAGGCTTGGGGAGCTCTGGTCCTCTGCACCACGGACCAGGAAATAAAAATGCCCGGGACACCAACCCCTCCTATCCCGCACTCCCAGCTCACCCCTCCCTTTAGTACAGGGTTAGGGGTATGAGTGCAGTTGGCTTTGGAAATCTCTTCCTCTTGTGCCGCAGGGGGGTTTCTTTCTGAGCCATCTCAGCTCAGTCATCTCTTTTCCATTCAGGTCTCCCTCCCCCGCGATGCTTTGCATTCATTCTTCCTGGTGTGGGCTCAGCATTCTTTTCCAGATCTCAGGGAAGCTGTAAGGTGTTTTTCTCTATATTTCTTTAGGAAGATAGTTTAAGAAGAATGATCAGATTGCCATCTTGAATCAAAACTTTTATTTTCACCATTTGGAAATAGGAGGCAGTATTGTGGCATAACTAAGACCACGGATTGAAGCCAGACTGCCTGGGTTTATGTCCTGTCCCCACCACTTGTTTGCTGGAAGACCCTGGCATGTTGCTTAAAGTCTCTGTGCCTCACTTTCCTTACTTTAAAATGAGGATAAAAATACTACCTACTTCATAGGTCTTCGTGGGGATTTAACACGTTAATATGCATAAAATGCTTAGCAAGGTGTCTGGCACAAAGTAAATACTCCATGTGTTTGCTCCTCCCCCAGGTCTCATTGCATTCTCTGAGAATGGCTCTAGGGTAGCCTGGAGATCACTAATTTGATTTTTTTGCAGAGCCAATTAGGATTGTTACTATTTCCACTGGTGTCCTTACCTCAGTCTGTTCTTTCTGAATGATGTTATTACTAATCATAGCAGCCATGTCTTCTCATGGCTTACTGAGAATGTTAAATAGCTTCTACAATCATCTTCTGACTTCTATGGTAAATAATTTTAAAATCTATTTTGTCTATGAGGACTCAGGATTCATTCATTCCATAAGATATTTATTGTGTGCTTATTTATCTACCTGGCACTGTTCTAAGTGCTTGGGAAGTGGCAGTAAATAGGAAAATTTTTGTCTCTGTGGAGTGCATTCTAGTGGGAGAACACAGAAAATAAAAGGTATAGTGAGATATGCAGCATGTCAGATGATAATTGCTAAGGAGATGCACAAAACAAGAAAGAGGGACAAAGGGTGTGGTGTGGGAGGCTTCCGGTTTTTAATAGAGTGGCCTGAGAAAAGCTCCCTGAAAAGTGACATTAGAATAAAGAGGGAGCAGAAGGAACCAGCCCTGCTTATGTGGCAGATCAGTCTAGCCAGAGGGAACAGCGAATGCAAAGGCCCTGGGGCAGAGACACACCTGATATATTGGAGGAGAACAATGGCTGAATTTGTACTGTCAGGCAGAAGTAGAAGGAGTTGAGGTCACAGACTCAAACAGAAGTGGGAATTCAGGTCACCTGGGGCCTTGTGAGCCAATGTAAGGCCTTGAGTTTTTCATCTCAGGGACATGAGAAGCCATCAGAGGCTCAGAAGCAGAGGGGTCACACGATTTGCCTCATGGTTGAACAAGAGCATCCTGGTTGCTGTGTTGAGAAAAGAATGCAGGGGCCAGGGCTAAAGACGAAAGGTCATTTACGAGATTG
This sequence comes from Indri indri, assembly GCA_004363605.1. Classification (NCBI taxonomy): domain Eukaryota; kingdom Metazoa; phylum Chordata; class Mammalia; order Primates; family Indriidae; genus Indri; species Indri indri. The sequence continues at coordinate 46,337 of RJWJ010000869.1, forward strand.
AAGCAGTAATCCAGGCTGGAGAGCATGGTGGCTCGGACCAGTGTAGGCAGTGAGAAATGACTAAGGTCTTGCTATATATTGAAAGAAAGATGGAGAGATATGCTAATGGACCAGATGTGGGGAATGAGCAGGGCTGGTGCTCTGGACAAAGCCAGGAGGTGCCAATCGCAGACAACAAAATGTGACGGGTTTTCTTTGGAGTTGTGGCATCCAGGGCCTCAGGTTTGACAAAAGCGAGGAGTCAAGGTTTTTGGCTTGAGCCACTAATAAAATGGAGTTGCCATTGACTGAGACAGAGAAGACAGTGGGATGAATGAGTGTGGTGGTAGTTGAGGGATGACTAGGAGCTCAGTCTGGAATTGCCTAATTCCAGAGGCTGATTAGCAATCCAGGTGGAGAGGTTGAAGAGAAGGGAAGGTTGGATAAATGACTCTGGAGGGATGGGGAGAGGTCTGGCCTGGCAATAGCAACTGGGGAAATTATTAACATATAGATGGATTTTAAAGCCAAGGGACTGGAGGAAATAATTAGGGAAATGAATGTGGATCCAGGGTCAGCAAACTATGGCCCTCAGGCCAAATCCAACCAGCTGCCTGTTTTTGTAAACAAATTTTATTGGAACACTGCCATACCCATTTGTTTATCTATTGTCTCTGGCTGCTTTCCTGCTCCAAGTAGGCAGAGTTGAACAGCTGATACAGATTGTCTAGTCCACAAAGCCTGTGTTTTAAGATCTGGCCAGCCTCTGGTACAGAGATAAAGGAAAAGAGTCCCCAAAAGTGAGCCAATAAGGTTGAGATGTTTACAAGGAACCAGCAAAAAAGACCAAAGAGGAGGAGCCACTAAGGAAGGAGAAAACCTAGAAATGTGTGATGTCCTGGAAGCCAAGTGCAAAAAGTGTTTTTAGGAGGATTTAACAGCCAACTGTGCCACGTGTTGCCAATGGGTTAAGTAGGAAGATCTAACTCTCTGAGTAAGGATTATCGGATTTGGTGATGTGAAGGTCACAGATGACCTTGAAAGAATTGTTTTGGTGGAATGTTAGGGATCTGAGTTACTTTGGTTGACTGGGTTCAAGAGAGAATAGGAGAAAAACTGGGTATATAGAGAAGGGGGGATGGGCTAGCTGAGGCGAGAAGGTAGAACTGGGTGTTTTGAGCTTTGTTTTTTAGAGATGAGAGAAATGCAGCTGTGTGGAAGGTGATAAATATGATCAGTTATAGGGGAAAATTTTGATGTGGGCTAGAGCAATGACCTTGAGCAGGGAAAAGGAAGTAGGATTTGGTGCATTAAGTGGAGAAATTGGCTTTGTTTAGAAAACAAATGATTGATCCATAGAAAAGGGAGGAGGTTCAAATATGTGGGCAAGGTGAGCAGAGCTAGAGGGAGTCTCTTTGGCTTCAGTTTTCTCAGTCAATTAAGCACCAAGGTCATCAGCTGAGCATGAGGACAGGCGAAGGTGCTGGAAGTCTGAAAACAGGAGAGAAATATTTTCTGGGAGACTAGAAGTATGAATGGACCAGGGAAACACAGTATTACTGGGCAATTTTAAAAGCCTGCTCAAGGGGTTCTAAGTGACAGTGTGTAGCAGGGTACAAAAGGGAAGACCTGGAATAGGCAGGAAAGCAGATGGAACCAGGATTGTGAATACCTGGAAATGAGAATGGAGCCAAGATATTGGGGGAGTATACCAGGGAGTGGTTACAGTGGCCAGCCAAGGAGTTCAGGCTGGTATCGAAGGGAGTGAGCACAGTGAATGGGTAGCAGGTGCTAGTGGGTTGAATTTTTGGAGCTATAGTACTGGAAGGAATACACTGAAAAGAGAGATGTGGTCAGAGTGAGATGTTTGAAACTGAGATTACAGATGGGTTAAAGGTCATTTAAAAATGGTCCCTTGGCCATGGAAAACAGAAATTTTGCATCAATCTCTGGTTTGGTTTTTCCTAAACACCCTCAAATAAAAAGCTGTCTACTATATCTGATGTTGGCCACATATCACTTAGCACAGCACTTGGCAGAAAGTAAATTAAGTGTTTTACATACAGACTTTCATGTAGTACAGCCTTTTTAAAGAGGCTGGTAGTATTATCAACTCCATTTTATAGATAGGGGCACTAAAGTGTACAGGGTGCAAGTTATTTAACCAAGGTTGCATAACAAAGCAGTGAAGGAGGCCTAGATATAGCTAAGATCCTTCTGTTTCCAAAGTATTTTCTGAAACACCCCTTTCTTTCACCACCCGGTAGACATGTGGGTCCAGAAGGCTGAAAGGTAGTCATGGTATCTGTCAGTGGCAAAGTCAGGAGGTCTCAGCCCAGAGCAAGGCTCTTTCTACCCACTACATTGCCTCTCCATGGGTCAAGATATCCTTTCAATGAAGTAGACTCTGTCCTTTGATTAAACCAGGTCTTTTCTCTCTCTCTCTCATCGTGAAAAGACTTCTTGGCAAAAGATTCCTTTTTTTGTCTTATCTTCTAATTCTGTGCTGCTTTTCCACTCTTTTATTCTTTATAATTCTTTAATGAATCCACATTTTCCCTTTCCAAAATTTCATTTCTTCTTCTATCTAACAGCATGGAACTTTCCATCCTTTTGACAGAGTTCTACAACAAAGGTTAATTACTTTATAATTTCATTCTCTTAAAAAAAAAAAGCACACTAAACTTGCTAATTTTAACTGTGCTTCTTGTCAGTGGGTTCATGCAAATTCACTGTAATTAAACCAGATGTTTTCTTGTGCCTTAAAGTCAGGTGGTAATTTCAGGGAAATTTTCATTTCAACACAAAAGAGGACGGAGTGTTATCACGGGAAGTTTTCTCCTCTCATTTCCTCTCCTCTCCTCTCTTCTCTTCCTCTCCATTTCCATATGTGAAAAGTGGGGTTAATAATGGTGAACTTTGGGAGTTGATATGAGAAGTAACGAGGCAGTATTTATAAAAGCACAGAGCCTTGCACAAGTCAACAGGAATTTCCCTTCCTTCTTCCCTTGTCTAGGTTCATTCTTAGGCCTCTCTATTTTTTTGGGTGCTATATTTATTTGTAGGTTGATTTTTGTTCCTTATAAAGAGGATTGTAACTAACTTAAGAAAAATCAAAATAATTTGAGAATAATTCTGGGGCCCCTAGAGTCTTAGGGAGAAAAGTTGGAGAGATTTAGGTAATTCAAGTCTACTTATATTTTCTAGTTTTGTTGGAGGAAAAATATTTGTGCCAGATAAATCTTAACATCTTAAGGCATCCAATATAAGCCTTTTAATTGAACTATACAGTGGTATGCTACTAAATGTTTCACAACCAGCTCTCTAGGAAAAAAAAAATAATTTGTTTGCCAATTTCCATGGTGTAAATATTCCGACTATGGTTGATTTCAAGTAACAAACATGGTCTTACTGAACTTGGAGGAGATGCTAAGGATGAGCTCTAGCAAGCCAGTCTGTCAGCTTTGAATATAGCTGAAATACATCATATCTATCCCCACTTTCTTAAACCATGTCCACACATGGGACACTGTGGTATCACGAAAGGGGCATAGACTTTGATGTGAGATATTCGTTCATTCATTCATTCAACAGTAGCTGGTGAACACATACTATGGACCAGCCTTGTTCTTGATGCTGGGGAATACACAGCAGGGAACAAAACAAAACAAAGTTTCTAATTTTGTAAAGCTTATACATGCCTTATAGATGAACTGACAATAAACTAAAAAAATAAATATAAAGTATGCGGTGGAGAAAATAAAACAGAGGAGAGTGCTAGGGAGGTTCTGGCCAGGTGTAGGATTGTATATTATTAGGTGGTCAGAGAAGAGTTCACGGGTAAGATTTTGGTATCTATTAATTCCTTTTCTGCACAAGTGTATCAATAGCATCTACATCATAGTGTTTGGCAACTGACTGTAGGAACAGAGAACATCGGCACAATGCCTAGCTCATAGTGGGCATTCGAAAAACATAAGTACATTTCTCCTTACCCTCTCATGTCATGTTTGTAAACATCTCAAATGTACCAAGCTCTAATAAAGTGATGCTTTCAGGACTTACTAAAGTGCATACAGCTTTTTACTTTTCTGCTAAAAGACTCTGGACTGCTTTACTTATTGCCTTGTTATTACCTTTTATGCTTTTCCTCTCACTTTTCTCTATTCCAGGTTTTACATGCCACATCTTCCTACCACATATGTGCCACCCATCCCTAGTGACATGCAGCCTCCTTCTAGCTTACTGTGACCTGAAAAACCAGATGATAAGCATTGTTTGAAATGTACATAAAATAAAGGCATTCATGCCTGAGATATGTCAGTCTTCCCTATAATTAAAGTACATGAGCTTTTTAAAATGTATGACATTAAATGAAATAATAAATCTATTATATGTGATTAAGCCTATTAAATATAAATTATTTTAATATATATTATATTCTATGTTATTAAATTATAATCAATTATATTTTATATAATTGTTAAAAATTATATGGGAACTTAAACTTACTTTATTATAAACTAGGAAAAATAATACCACTTGCTCTTTCACATTTGGTGTCAGGATTAAATGAATCTACATTGCCGGTAAAAATGCAAGATGCTACAACTTCCATGGAGGAGTATCTCTCAACATCTAACAAGACTGCATATGCATTCACCCTTTGATGCCAGCAATCCCACTTTTCGGAATTTAACCTGATGATACATATCCACAAGTATCAAAAAACATATGCCCAAAGCTATTTGCCACAGTATGATTTGTGATAGCAAATATGGAAACAACCTACGTGTCCATTGGACAGTGGTTGAATAAACCATGGTATATCCATCCACATAATGAAGTACCACAGAGCTATGAAAAGAACGAAGAAATTGGAGAGAACGGGTAATGGAGTGATTTCCAGGATATATTAGGTGAACAAAAACACAACATGCAAAGAGTGTCTACGATGCTACCTTTCATATAAGAAACAGGAGAAAGAAAAATGTCATTGACTTTTTACAAAATGAACTACAGGGAAGATAAACCAGAAATGAATGAAAATGGTTACCTTTCATGTGTGGATTAGAAAAGTGCAAAAGAGCGATGGTGATAAGATATTTCTCAGACTGTACCTTTTTATAGAGTCTTGACTTTTGAAACATGCCATTGTTTAACATGTTTAAAACAATGAAATTAAATTAAAAAAGGAGGGGGAAGGCAAGCCTTAAAATTGAAACAAATGAACCTGACTGGGTATCAAATTGATGAAATATTATCATACAGAGAAAAGAATTAAACTTTTGAATGCAGTATTCTGACTGTGTACCCTTAGTGAGACGTGGCTTAAAGGGAGAGAAAAACCTGAATTCTTTAACTTAACTTAGTAGCTTTGTTATTTGTTAGTGGCATTGGTGCTGTAATTCGGAAACTATTTTATATGTGTTGTAGGATGGAGCAAATGGGAAAAAAAATATTAATATGTGGATGCTGAGAATCAGAATTCTCACTGTGGGAAAAGAGGGATATATGTATAGAATGTGCAGAAGAATCCTGAGGTGTTGGATTTGAATCAGTATGAGCTCATGATTAAAGCAGATAAATCCCATTTCCTAGCTCTCCCCACTGGAAGGGCCCAGAGGCAGTAACGCATCATGGAACACACCTAAGACACATATCTCAGTGCCAAAATACCACTCCCCACTGAAAGAAACTAGAAATCCTTTGATAAGTGGTTGATTTCAAGTCTGGAGCAGGGGCATCACAAGGATGGTCTAGGATATTTTGTTGTGCTAAAAGCAAGGAAGACTGATGAGGACGTGTCAGAACAACCTAGGAGCCAGCTTAAAGGGACTCCTACCAGCCACAGTCAAGAAAATTTGAGCATCAGAAAGAATAACAACAGTAGCGGATTTTAATGCATTAAGTCAAAAAATAATCTATGAATCATTGGGGACACTAAAAATGAGGAGGAAGATGAGGAAAGAAAAGCTCTTCTGTAAAGAAGAATGCTAATTAATAAGTGTAGAGGGAATGACAGATTTAAAAATCATCCTTTTGTATGTGCCGATGTAATAGTTGATTCAGGTGAGGATTATCAAGGGGTGCTAAAAGCATCAAGTGAAAGGTTTAGGGGAATAGGAGTCTCATACCCTCTCAAAGTATCACTGCACGGATCCTTTACAAGAGGAGAAGGGTAGTCCTCATCTTAGCCTAGCGATCATACGCAGCACCAACAGCGGGGTCCCTGACATTGCCAGCCTCTTGACAAGATAGAGGGAGGAATATACATCACCACCCATGTCATAATATTCTTGTCAAAAGTATCTTGCATCCTGGTTTTGTAACATAGCATCAGGTTTAATATTATTAGAAACCTGAACATGGACTGCATATTAGATTATTTTAAAATTAATACTAAACATCTTAGAGGTTATATGGCATTGTGAATATGTAGGAGAATGTGCTTATTTTTAGGTCATTTATGCTAAAGAGTTTAGAAGTCAAGTGGCATGATTTCTGTAATTTACTTCCAAATGGTTAAAAATATTGTATGTACTTATAGATATGATATTTCCACATCATACATATCTATCATATATGTAAGATATAAAAGTGCTGTCTGGAAAGTATCAAGCCATTGTTAATATAATGAGAACCTATTTTACACAGCTGGATACTTTCTGTACAGCTATCTCTCTCTCTGTCTCTCTCTGCCTGTCTGTCTCTCTCTCTCTCTATATATGAAATGGTAAATGTAGCAAAGTGTTAACAAATGTTGAATATAGGTGATGGGTTTACAGGTGTTCTTTGTATTATTCTTTCAATTTTTCTATAGCTTTGAAACATTTCACGATAGAATACTAGGCAAAAGCAATGCCCAAGTCACTCTACGTAACATACCTACGGGTGCTCAGCACAGTGTGGGTGCCCAAATAGCCAAACGAGCCCACCGTCAACGTGGCCTTCATCTTTCAAGGCCTCACATATTCCATTGCACAATCTTGGCTGTGGTGTGGTTAAAGGTGGAGGAGTAACCACTAAGGAATGGAGCTGTGGTTTTGCCTGACAACATTTACGGAAAAGGAAAAAATAAGGAATCTGTTCAGTCTCTTATCGACAGCTGCTTCCCAGATGAAGCCACCGGGCTCAGTGGCCATGAGGTTCTCTCTCCAGTGGTGTATTTCTCTGCAGGCCCTCAAAGGCACTGGGGTGCTCAAATTACAAATTCCAAAATTCCCCAGAAGGCAATTTTGTAGCATGGATAGAAGCAGCATGAATCCCTTCAGCTCAATCCTAAAGGTTGCTCTCTGGCTCCCTGAGAGCTGTGCTGTATCCTCAACTTGTCCTTGAGGTGAACGAGTTCCCCAGCAAACAGAAACGGTCCCCTCTCCAGGAAGAATGGAGCCTAATCCTGGCACACACACTCTGCTGAGACCTTCCTTTGGTCCAGAGTTTTCCACGGCGGGGCTCAAAATAGCTTCAGATCTGAGGACTGGTGTCTTATATATTGGTGTCTTTAATATGATAATGTCCACACATCTTCTGAAGAGCAGGAATTGGTGTTTTACTAATGATGTTTAATTAAAATTTAATTTCAAAGCATTGGTGCTCTCACATTGTTTTGATAAAGGCTTTGTGATTTTTTTTCCCCTTGGTGACAAGAAAGAGAAGAGGAGAGGTTAAAGAATCCCTTAAATCTGGAACTTGGGATTTGCTGGTGCACATGTAGGTACTCCTCAAAGAACAGTCCAAGGTGAGCAGAGCATCTTTGAAAAAAACACCCTGAGCTGCTCCTTGGCTAAACACTATTGTTCATCTCCTGAGTCCTGGATTTTCATGCCGATGTCCAGCCTGTCTAACAACCAGGAATTCCCTGCGAATACGAGTCATTAAACCACCCTTTTGCCCTCATTCTGCTTCTCAAATCAGACACCAAGCACACTGTCACTTTTTGAGAGTCTGTGTTGTGTTTCCCACAACCAGTTAGAGTGGATATTTAGAGCTCCAGAGAAGTTTGCTGGGGAAGCTAAGTGGTTGCTGAGTTGCTTGTGCCAGATGCTCCTTTGTCAAGAAATATTTTTTTCTATGATAGTGCAAATGCACAGTAGCCACATTTATTAAAAACTTACGATCTGCTGGGTATTAGTCCAATTTCTTTACATATCATCCCTTTCGTGCGCACAAGAACCCATAAAGTAGGTACTATAATTAACTCCATTTTATAGATGAGGACACCAGGGCACTAAGGATCCCAGGTAATGCTTGGCCTTAGAGTCTACCTTTTCCGACAGTGCATTATTCCACCTGCTGGAAGAAGGGTTTGTGCATTTTTGAAACCATGGAGCCAGATCTAGGGAAAGCTCTGGTAGCTTTATTAGAAGCCAAATCCAGGGTCACAGCTCGGGGCTGCAGAATGAAGGTGAAGCCAGATGTCTAACCCGCTCTGTTGGAGGCTGGGTGGGGAGGGGTGCACAGGAAGGAGAGCATTCAGCTCCCCTAGAGAAGCTGGCTGCTGGAGGTGGGGAGAGCTGTACCCACGAAGACTGAGGTTCAGTGCAAGGTCAGGAAGGGGAGGAGCTGAGGTGACAGAGGCTGGGTCCTCACTGCTGCTGCTACCTCCACAGTGACCCGGTGCTCAGTATGGGGGACGTTGCAAACAGGATGTCTGTGAGGATGAGCTTGAAGGAGATCAGGGAGGGATTTATATCACGAAGGCAGATGGTGCAAACTTCCAGTTCTAGGATGGGACACAGGGGAAAGCGGAAATTGGGAAACAGGGTGAGAAGAGGCTGGCAGTCTTTCCCTAATTTCGTTGTGAGGCTTTGCAGCTGAGGATGAGGATCTGGATCCCACCCGGGGCCATAACTCAGGGGTCCTTAGAACTTACTTTCATGAAAAAAGAGCACTGGACAGGATTGCCGTGGTAGAGGCTGTGTCTTGATGTTCTAGGGCTAATCTGAGTCACGTAGGGTGTTTGCCCATGTAGCCAACACTGACTATGGATAAATCCTTTGGATCCTTTTCTCCCATTTTTGTGCCCCTCTATCTTTTGCCTGCATGTACAGAGAGACAAAAGTTCCTGAAATTTTACCTCCCAATCTCTTCTCCTCATCCCCGGCCCTAACCAATGGCCGGAGGTTCCCTTCCTTGACTTGGAATATCTGTGATACATGGGCCAGCCTGTAGCGTCCCCTGCGGGCTCAGGCTGCAGTCACCCTTTGGTGGACTTGGCCAGAAGTTGCACCCTGGCTTCCTTTCCTTTCCTGTTCTGCTTGCCCAACTCCCCTCCCAGTCTTCCCTGGGAAAACCTTCTTAATCCATCCCTTGCACACAAATTTTCATATCAGAGTTTGACTCTTGGGAACTAACTAAAGATACCCCTCAAGGCCAGAGGCAGCCTGGCTGGAGGGAAAACTGAGATGCAGCCATGGAGAAGTGTTTCTTAGGTAAGTCCTAGAAGCAGCAAATTCTACCCCATCCATAAGGCGACTGTTGTGGTAGAGTTACACACAAATTGCAGAGGGAACTTGGGAGGGAATAGCCAAGTCAGTTTGGGGCAGTAAAGGAAGGTCTCCTGGAGGAAGTGACATTTGAACAAAAACTTGAAAGATCAGTAGAGTTTGTCTAGCAAACATGAAGGAAAAGATCGTTCCCAGCAGGAGAAACAGCATGGGTGAGAACAGAGAGGCAGGAAAAGTTATGTGCTCTAGGGGTAGTGGTGCCGTGTTCCTGGAGTCTCAAGTTATGAGGCTTATTGGAAGATAAACTGCAGGAAGCAGACTCATTAGAGCCTTGTAAGGTGTGGAGGTGCAGGGGGGCAGTTGGGAGGGAGAAATGGAGGCTCCTAGGCTGACTTCTAGGTCTCTATCTTGAGTTACCGGATGCAGTTCATTGAGATGAAGAACACAGGGACAGACGTCAGTGGAGAAGAAGAGATTAGTTTGTTTTTGAACACTTTGAATTTAAGATGCCTGTAGTACAACCAGGTGAATATTCAGTAGTGGGTGAATTCAATGTGTGTGCTAAGGTTTTCATACGTATTTTCTTTTTTTTTTTGGACTTTTTACAGAATCCAGAGTTATCTGACTCCTAAAGTTAGCTTATTTAAACAATATAATACACTTTCTCTTCGAGGAGGTATCAGTCTTGTTAAACCTTGAGCAGAGAAGGTGGCATAAAGGGGGAAGCGGGAGGGGGGTACAAAAGGGTCATACTTGAGTGCACGTCTGTGGCAGAGCTGCCACTGTGATGGGAACAGCACCCCCTGGAGTTGTGCAGTGTACACCTTGCAAAGTCCTTCATTGAAGACATTGGAAAAGAGTCAGATACCAAAAAAGGTGGTGGGGTGGGGGGGATTAAAGATGCAGGAAGAATAAAAACATCGCAACTGACTAGCATGGCCCCGTGAGCAGGTTCAACCTCCCTGTTCCCGAGTAAGCTCTCCCCCCTTGCTCACCGTCCTCCTCGGTCTGCACCACCAGCTCCTCACTCTCCATCCGGCCCTCGGGGTTGGACAGCAGGAGGCGCAGCCGGATGGTCATGAAGGGGCGCAGCCCACGCAGGGTGTAGTGGGAGGAGGTCTGGATCACCTCCTCGGCCTCGTACTGCTGCTGGTTGAACACGTACTGGTACTGCACGGTGAGGTTGTAGCTGTGGCAGCGGGTCACCGCATAGCCAAAGGGCTCCCACTGCAAGGTCAGCTGCCGGGCTCGGATGTCCACGATCTCCACGTTCTGCGGGCCATGCACCGGGTCTGCAAGACACACACGTGAGACACAAGGGCTCTGAGTAGGCTGTCAGGAAGGTGGGGTGTGTGTCACGCTAACACAGGGGAGAACGGCTCTTCCGAACTTATCTCGACCACCCCATCACAGCCTTCCTCATTTTGGCCACATGCAGTATCATTTAGACAACATTTTTCTTTACATCAATCTCCTTTTTCTTATTTAAATTATGCATCTAAAAGAAAAAATAAACATATAGAAGGAAAACTTGCCATAAATAAATGTTAACCCTAAACATAAATGCAAAATTGTTCAATTCTTAAGGGTTCATCAAGGTGCCACCAAAAACCATCTTGGGTACCACGGACAGCACACACAACACTTCTGGGATATGCTTGCCTATGTGGCTGCCGGAATGCTGACCTGCTTCTGTACTTTTAATTCAGCCACATCCTCACCTCTTGGAGATCAGCCTCCCCTCTTCAGTCAACAGCAACCAGACACGGAAGCTGGAAACTGAGTCACATCCTTGATATGCCCAGCACCCAGTCTCTCCACAGTGTCACTATCACCCACTGGCTCTGCCTTGGGATTTCCCTTCCTTTCCTGGACAACACAGTTCATGGTTTCGCAGCCTCCTGTGACAGACAGTTCTCCACCTGCCTGTTTCCTCTCTGCTTTCTCCCGAGCTGGCCCCTCCAGGAACATCATTCTAAAGGCAGATCCGACAGTGCCTTCTCACCCAACACTGTCTCCCGCTCCACCCTCCCCACTGAACCTGGTCCCAGACCCCCACCTACACATAGCATTGGCCGTGTCTTCTATTTCATGATGAATAGTCTCTTTATACTTTATACCTATTAAATAGATGTTTTTGTACCAAACAGATTATAACGAAATGTTTTTTAAAAATCTCCACATGTAAAGTTCATTCCATGTTGAGGTTTAGGCATTTGTTGCAGTGGAAACGTAATGTCTCGTGTGTGTGATAGTTGCCCCCAGAAAGTCTTGTGTCAGAGTCCCTCAGCTGGGAGTAGTTAAGCACAGATTAGCGATTAAATCAGTGCTTTTCCTCGTATCACCTACAGGACTTTGCCAAGTTATGTAACCTCTTTGGTCTAGTTTTTATTTCATTTATAAAATAATGATAATAATAGTAGCTAACCTCGTTGCAGGGGAGCAAGGAGTTAGATAAGGCGTTTGTAAAGCAGTTAGAATTGGAACTTAATAAGCAGTCCATATATGGCAGCTAGGGGGTGTTGTTTACTTGTTTTGCAGTAATAGTAATAATAATAATAATAATACTATTTAGGGGTGAAGCTACCTCTGCACCAGTACAGCTATAAGAACAAAAGCAGGGGGTGGGTAATCTTGATGCCAGTTGATTTGTCCCTATGGGGAAAATGTCCTATAACTTGTGTCAGAGCCTGACCAAGGGACCTGCTTCACAGTAATGTCAGGGAGCTGGGTGAGCCAGCCCAGAGCTCTCCATCTGGCTGCTGGCATGAGGCTGCCAGGGAGAGTGGGCAATCCTGGCCCCCAATTAACTGGGGAATTCACTGTCACTCTCATAGCCCAATTAATTATTCATGTATGCAGGTCCTTTGTGGAAAGGAGAGCCAGCATCCCAAAAATCACATGGGTGACATTGAGAAGGTGACATTGAATCAGCTGTTGCTGTGGGCCCATTGCGCTGAACCCGCGTGGAACAGAAGGTGAAGAGTGCTGTCCCTTTATGTCCCTTTAGCTGGGGAGTTATGACTGGGCACAGCAGCCACTGCTGGTCAGACATCTCAGAGTGGTTCAGACTTCCCTGAGCACAGAGGACACAGAGACAGAGAGAAGCTGCCATCCCAGGAAGCCCCGGGCGTCACCACCAACCTTGTCCAGCCGGAGCATTTCCACTTGTCCAGATGCCAGAACTCTCCTGGCAGGGAGGCCACCCCTGAGCCCCCACTTAGGACCCACTCAACACTCCTCGTCCAGGGACACCTTCCACCCTGATGCCAAGGCCTCCATAGGACAATCACTCTCCTGGGGCTCGTACCTCCCCTGGTGAGGGAGTGAAAACAGGAACATGCAAGACCCATTTGAGCCCAAGGCTAAGTCCACATTTTGTTAAACATCTTAAAATGTACCATATCCCATGTCAAATATAATTTTTGAGAGCTCCAGTATGGCCTTCAAGCCCAAACAAAACAATAACAATGAAACACCATTGATGGAGCCCTGGCCTCAAGAGCCACGTTCTGTCTCCTGAATCATCCCCTGACCCTGGGAGGGAGGGACGGCCAACCCCACTTTACAGATGAATAAACTGAAGCCCAGAGGGCTCTGGGAACTTGTCTAGAGTAGCAAGGCTAGCAAGTAGCCAAGTGGGGTTTGGGACTCATGTCTGCCTGACCCGACATCTAGTGTGCAAAGTGAAAAGTGCCTCAGTAGGTATCAGTCGAAAGGATATACATGCTCTTCTTGCAAATCTCACTACCTGTGAGGAAGGCATCACTAGGCCTACCCTAGAGGAAACCAAAGCTGCATGAGGTGCAATGATTGGCCTAAAGCCACAGAGCGAGTGGCGCCACCAAGATTTGAAGTCTACGAGAGTCCAAAACCTCTGTGTTTTCTCTGCACTGTGACACTGCCAGAGACTGAGACTGGGGAAAGAACATAATCATGAGGCGTGTTACCATCCACAGGAGTCTGGGGACACCTGGGGAGAACCACTGTGAAAAAGCCGAAAACCATAAGGCAGAAATGACTCTCAGGAACCCGAGACCTGTCCCAGAAGGCGATGTGGGGCTTAAATGCACTCAGTGCTAAGCTGACCACTGGCCTGTCTTCCGCCCCCGGTCCCCGTTCTCCTTGGAGCTCACCTGTCGAGGTGTGCATGTGAACACCCTTCTACTTCTCTTAAAGGAAGAAGCAGGCAGGGGCACTTTTTCAAAGAAGGTGACGGAAGTTGTCAGCCTGTAGCATAACAGAGATGCCTCCCCCCACCACCCCTGCCTAGTGACAAGGTGGGGATACGGGAAAAGCCACTTGCTTCCTCTGAAGCACGTGTGATTGACTGTCACAACAGGCCTCAGGGTACAGTGGTGCTGGCCAGAGCACGGCTTGAAGCCAGACTCTGGCACTCACCAGCTGTGTGACCTTGGGCAAGGGCACTTCATCTCTGAGCCTCCATCTCCTCATCTATAAAGTGGAAATTATTATACTAATCTCAGAGCTGTTAATGAGCATAAAATGAACTGTAAAGAGAGAGAAAATTGCCTTGGCTAACAGTAGGTACTCCTCTTAGAGAGAATTGCCTTTCTTGGAGAAATGCCATAAGAGGCTTGTTTGGAGTAGGAGCTGCGGTCTCGGGGCCTGGGTACCACTTCTGTCGGGCCTCCAGAGGAAGAGAAAAATGCACTCACTGGGGGCTTGGGCTGAACAGGAGAGGTGTGAGGGTGAGCACAGCAGAATGTTGGGTGGAGACCAATATGACCCTCCTCGTGTGTTTCTATAATACGATCTCCCGCAAGGCCCTCAAAATACCACAAAGATGTTTCCTGTGATTGGCTCTCCTGTGGATTCTAGAAAGGATTTAAAGCTGAAATCTGCACACCTTGGGCCAAATGGCCAAATAAGATACCACATGGGAACACAGGGACCAGAGGCAAAGGGGCCTTGGAGAATATGTCCATGTGTTACCAAAATTTTGGGAGGTTCCCCAGGCTATAGAAGTTAAGAGGTTCAAGGAAATCTCGGTTCATATGCAAAAGGCAAGAAGGACTCCAGTAGACCTGCAGGTTAGGCATGTGTAGGTGAAAGTGTTTTGTAAATTGAAGAACTCTCACTCAAGCAAAGGGAAAGGCAATGGCTACTGAAGTAGTGGCTCTGGGCTAGGTGCTGCCCTTAGCGCTCACCTTCTGAAAACAACTCTACAGTGTAGGAAATTGAGGCTCAGGGAAGGTTTGTAACTCACCCAGGGCCACACAGCCAAGTCCCTGTTCTCTGGGCTCCCAGGACACTTTGCATCATTGTCCCTCACAGTCAGCCTTTGTCGTGCTGCCCAGGAATTGCTTGTTTATGTGCCTGTCTGACCTCCTAGGCTGCAAGGGACCATGTTCTGCTTGTCCAGTGACCCCAGAATACAACACAGGGGGTTGTCAAGGGGCAGTTCCTGTGAGATGAACAGATGGTGGCCTGTTCTTGGGGATTGAGCTCAGACCCCTGACTCCACAGTCCCCGTTCTGTCCCCTTCAGCATATCAGCAGGGTCTTTAAGGAAAACATTTCCCTTTTTTGTATTCAAGCAAGAGAATGTTCTGAAATCCTATACAATGGAAACTAGTTTTCAAAACATGTGATGGAAGCATTCATGCTTTCAATCTGACCCCCTTACACCCCAGCCGCCAAACTTAGCTTCTGTTCCGGTAATTGCCTGCAGCAGGGAGAGTCTTGGGTTTACATTCAGGTTGGTGCAAACAAGCTGGAAATTGCTGAGAAAGCCTTGTGTGTGCAGTGGAGATTGGTTTGTTGAACTTACATCCCCCGTGTAAATACATCCAAGCCTAGAGCCTAAGGTTTTTGCTTCCATATAGAGCCCTGTCCATATGACCTCCTTGAGTAACAGCCTCCAGGCCAAGAAGATGGCCAACAGCAGGAAGAGAATATGGCTTGTCTCGAAAGCTGGAAAATCATCCTCCGATGGGAAATCAAAGTGGCTCAACCTCTGGTGCACTTTCTACATGCTCTGAGACTGGGTGACAGGGGCCCTGTCCTGAGCCCTGTGTTTGGAGAGTCCACTTTGGCACTCTTCGGACTGTTCCCTCCTCCCAAAGGAAGGACTCAGTGCACCAATGGGCCATGTCCACCTGGCCCTGTGCTCTTCCTTCTATACCCATGCACCTGAAACCCCAGAATTCCCTGCCCAAGGGGCCCTAAACTCACTTCCAGGGCCTATATGACTTTCTTCCCTTGGTCTGTCCTTCCTGTGAACACCCCTTGACCCAAGCGGTGGCCAAAGGATGGCTGCTTTGGGAAAGCGGACAGAACTTGCATTTGAGGATTGAGGTCTCCACACATCTGTGCATGGGTGGGCCTTTTGTGGAGAGGGAGGGAGTTTGGTGAAAGGAGAAGGGAAAGGAGCTGCTATTTGTATTCTTCTCCCAGCCCCATTTGTGATTTTGCACGTCAGGGGACAGGCGTGTGTACATGTGTGCGCATGCATACATGCATGTGTGGCTGACCAACCCATGTTTTCAGAAGCGTCTCCATACTGCTGCGGCCTTGGGAAGGTAGACTGGTCCTCCTCACCTCTGAGCTCTTTTCCCCTTTCCATGTTGGCTCTTGCGCAAGTGCCATTTCCATCCTGAGGTACCATTTTCAACCTAATACCTGAGCACAACCTGCAGCTCGTGCCGTCCCACGCCAAATCCCCTGCTTTGTGTCCCCACTTCTCACTTCTCAGGTCCTATACTCCTAAAACACAGCGTGTCCCAAATCCTCTCACACCTCCATGCTTCTGCCTGTGCTGTTCCCTCTGCTTGGAGCCACCGACAATCCCTATTCGGTATATTCCAGGCCCAGCTGCAACGCCATCCTTTACTTGTAACGTTCTCCACCAGCCTCCCTTGCCCACAGTGAATGCCTCTGTGATCTGTTTTCTTTAACCCACTAGCACACTTCTGCCATGGCTCTTATCAAATTGAAGGTAACTGTCTATACATTTGGCTCATGTTTACCTCCCCTGCTAACTTGTGAGCTCCTAGATCTCTTCATTTTTATAACTAAAAGGTATAGCTGCTGAATGAATGAATTAATGAATAAATAAATTAATGAGAAAATATAGAAAATAGGTGATAACCAAAGACCAAACCACCAGAATTAAGGTGCTAATATACTGCAGGGGAAAAGCTATAAGGAAAGGAGTGAATCATGTTCTCTTCACACTCTAATGGTTGAGGGTAATCATGTGAGTTTCCTGCCTCCTTTTTTTGTTCCATATGGACTCAGCCTCCGTCCCTGCTGTCAAAGGCAATAGCTGTAGAATCTCCTAATGACTTTAATCAAGGCAGAACATCTTATAAAAAAGAAGCGGCAAAGCAGATTTCCAACTCATGAATTTGCTATGTATTCATCTTTGCATGTGGAGTTGGCTGCAGCATATGTACTGTTCAAAGTTGAACCTCAATTGAGATAATTTAGGGCATGGGGCCGAAAACATGGAGGTGGATAGCTTGTATGTAAAATTAATTTTTTATCCATTTGGAGATGAAATTTGAATTCCTTTCAAATTAAATTGCAATGGAGTCCTAGGCAGCTGGAAACATTATTGCCAATATAATTTGATAGTGCAAGAGCAGTGATATGTTGACAGATACTTCAACATGACCATTAATTTGCAATTTCTGCATGGAAATGATACACGAAGGAAAAAAAAAAAGGCAAGAAGAACAAAATAAAAATCCATCTTCTTCCCAGCATCACCCAAGCCAACTCTCTTGTTTACTTTCCACCTGTAATGTATTGCAGATATTTGGTGGACAGAAATTTGTTGAGTACTGATTGAGTATCCCTAATCTGAAGATCCAAAATCTGTAGTACTCCAAAATCTGAAACTTTTTGAGCACCAATGTGATGCTCAAAGGAAATGCCCATGGGAGCATTTGGGATTTCAGATTTTTGTATTAGGGATGCTCAACTAGTAAGTATAATGCAAATATTCCATAATCTGAAAAAAAAACCCCAAAAACCTGAAATCTGAAATAGTTCTGGTACCAAGCATTTCAAATAAGGTATGCTCAACCTGTATTGTCATGGACATCTTATAAAGGCAGGCAAGGATTGGAATGCAGATGTTTCCTTTGGAGATGCTGGCAATCCCACAGTCCAGAAATGAGGCTCCTACCTACCCTGACAACTGGAGTCATCTGAAGGTGATGCATGCTACCTTGTGAGAAGGTGACTCAGTTGCTACCCTCTTTTAATTCATTCACTTCTTCATTGGCTTGCTCATTAATTAAAAAGTATTTACCAAACATGGAGGCATCAGGACACAGTGAAAAGAACATTGGCTCTGTCATCACCTGGACCTAAGCATGTCACTTATCCTACCTACATCTATGCCTCCCTTTTCTCAGGTGTGAAACATGGGTGAGGCTCCCTCCCTGCCTCTCAGGGATATGAGGTGAATTAGGGAGACACCATCTTCCAAACTCAGGCATGATAATCGACACAGATGCATCCCCTCCAACCCAGAAGGCGGGTGAGATAGGACAGCCATTTAGACAAACAGGAGCTGTGTAAGTTGCTGTGGATACCAACCTAGTTCTCAATCTAATTGGCTGTTGGGCTCATGCTTTTAACCAATTATAGTTCAGTGTTAGAAAACCTAACCCTTAAGGTGTTGCTGTATCTATTCTTTCCTTTCTACAAATGTATCATGGATCTTTGAGGTGGCCCAGGCATTAGGGGTGTAGGTGAATGAGGCTGACAACTTTTTGCCTTTGTGAGACTCATGCTGGGGGATGCAGACACAGCAACTGTGCAGGATGGAACAAGGAAGGCTGATGAGTCTTTTGCAGGTTAGACAGTCTCTGCTGCATCTATTCACTTCTGCTGTTACAATGCAAAAGCAGCCATAGACAACATATACACAGATGGATGTGGTAGTATTTCAATAAAGGTCTATTTCCAAAAATAAGCAGCCAAGGCCTTGAGTTATAAGTGAGTAAGTTTGCTTACTCCTGTTCCAGTGGCAAAATAAATGACCATGACAGTCACTTCAGGCAACCAGGAATGCTCCTAAGCCAATGGCTGCCACAGTACTACTTAGGAATCAAGGCTTAGACACCATTCCTAAGGTTAAAGACTAGAAGTCTTGCAGGATTCTTCTTCACTATGTAATTCTTGAGTGTATTTTAAAAATATTTTCACCAACTCACGTATTTTGAATACCTTAAATTTTGCCAGTTAGAGTCCATTTGTAAAATGTATTATGCTGGTTAGCAGGCCCTTGATTTCAACCACAGTGACCAATTTCTGATTTTTAGTATGCTAATTAGCAAAACGAAGGTTGTTGATGAAGATACAGTATCAGAAGCATGTGGTGCATTTAGAGCTGTCTCGGAAGTGCAGGCTTCTTGACTGCAGCACCACTGTACGTTCCTAAATGGCGTGTTCTTGTTTGGAAGGCTCTCAGCACCGGGTTACAGCTTGACCTATAACTCACTCATCACATTCCATGGTATAAGCTTAAATATTCGAGTGTAAATGACCAACAATGTAGTGTTTGGTCTTGAGGCCAAGGAATGCTGTCCTGAAAGGGTGGGGGGTGGGGGGTGGGGGTTAAGCAAAGGATGCGTAAGACTTAATCAGGTAAAAGGGCAGGTGTGCCTGTGGGGAGGGGGAAGGGAAATGGAGAAAAGCGAGCAGGAAAGTTAAGCCCCAGGCACAGGAGGCAGCATATTTAAAGTCCAAGAGACAAGAGCAAAGGAGCCAATGGCTGTGGAGAGTCTGATGCACGCATGGACAGGCCACGGGAGCAGCAGTCCCCACGTTCCACCACACGTCACACCCCTATGCAGCGAGGTGTTAGGCCATCCTGGGTGTTACACGTTATCATGGTCCCTCCTATGATCCCCAAGAAGAAAATGAAGAAAACTAGGGCAGTCGTAACACTATGATTAAGCATATTCTTTGCCAAAAGTAAACCACTGGACAGAGACATTCTTTTAATAAATTTTTTTTTTGAGTTTCCAACCTGTGCCAGGCACTGTGCTAGATGTAGGAGTGACCCAAACATGCAAAAATCCTCTCTGATTATATTCTAGTGGGGGCAACGGGTGGGTAAATAATATACAAGATAAATAAGAAAAATATGTAGCATGTTATACAGTGGCAAGTGCTACGGAGAAAAATCAAGCAGGGAAGAGACTGGACCGTTGGGAGAGGCTTACACCTACAATTTTACTTTGATTTTAGGTCCTGCCACTAACTTCTTAATCTTTCCTCTCCGTTTACACTAAAGTTCTTACTTTTTTCCTCCCCATGGCTTAGCTTGAAATATTTATTGAGCATCTATGGGATGGCAAGCTAGGTGTTGAGGACATAGTACTAACACAAATAGACATGATCCCTGCTAGCCTTGGGCTTATAACCTGGTGAGAGAGACAGATGAACACAACCACAGCCAAACACATGAGCTGACCAAATTGCATGTGTTTTGAAGAAAATATATAAGATATATATTTATAATGTATATCATATATAATATTGTACATTATTATATGTATTATATATTATATTACATATTATATATTTTATTATGTATTGTGCATATTAATATATTTATATATAATATATATTAAATATACATTTAAATATATGATATATATTTATATATATAAGATATAAGAAAATAAGATAATAATATAAATAGAAAATATAAATAGAAAAATTTTGAAGAAAACAGATACAGGATAAACTAGGTGCAAGTGGTGAGCTAGGTATGGTGGTCAGAGATGAGTCTGAAGAGGTGACATTTGGACTGAAAGTTGTCACTCTTCCTTCTCTATGTTCTCACCACTCTCCCAGCTTCCACTCATTTTTTGGGGGGGTCTCAGTTTAAATATTAGTTGTTCTGGGAAAGCCTCTTTTCAAAAGCTTATCTCACTTAGAGTTGGCTGTGTGTCCTGCCCCATCCCACGTGGGTGGGCGAGCTTGGGCGGCATGTAACCTGGGGTCCCATCAGGGCTGGTCCCACAGCCCTGTCCCATAGGCCCTGCAGGCAATCAGCCTGAGGTGCGGTTGGGGAACCAAGGGTTAGATACAACCCAGGTTCAAGAGGCAGCCTATTGACTGCGGTCCTGGCCCTCAGGCCCAGCATAAGCATGAGAAATACAACCCAAGGGCCCTCAACCAGTCGTTAAGCCATCGTCTCTTGGCTCCAAACATTCCCCTACACCCTGCTTTATGGTGCTGAACCTGGACTGCACAAACCACGTCTCTGTTCTACCACTTGGCTCCGTGCTCGTCTCTGCCCACAGAGGGCGACAGAGGGCGCCTGCGAGGCTGGAGGATGACTTCCTGTTCCTGTGGGCACACACCAGCATCACTTCCTCATCCAGGGAGCTCGTTCTGTCACAGCATTTGGATCTAGTTTGCAGTTTCTCCAAGACTACCTCAGAGAAGCACCAGCGAAAAAGCACTTCTTCCTCTGATCTTTAAGTTTTTATAATCCCAGCCTCTTCTCTTTGTTCTGTTGAGCCCTAGCAGTAGCTGATTCCCACCGTTGCTACGTTGATGTAATGCTTTCATGCTCTCCTTTTACTGTTTTCAGTTTTATAGACAATTCTTTATATATAGTCAGCTAGAGGTTCCCAAACTTTCTCATTTCACAGTGCCTTTGGTGTTTTGGTGATTTTTTTTTTTTCACAGATCCTAAGCCAAAGAAACACCTAACAGTTTCATTTATAAACTGGTCCGAATAACTCAATAAGTACTTGTGTTCTAATAGCTTAAGAGTGGTTTGAGAAAATGGTATACAAAAATCAAAATTAAAAAATATTTTTATTCCTTTCTTAACCACAATTACTTCCTAATGAGATGCGTGTATCTGCTGAGCACTGCTCAGCTTCTCGAACTGGGGATTCAGACTAGACACTGCCACTTCTGTTGCCTGCTCCACATTGATTTTTGTGTAATACTTGCATTTCATCATAGCAACTGCCAAAAGCCCAGGTTTGTGAAGATATGACATCAAAAGTAATGTAGACCAATCTAATGTTGAAACTGCACCTCCCTTCAAGGTGGTGATATGTGTAGTGTCTAACAGATGATGCTGTGTTTTCCACGATAATGTAAAATATCTCCTGGTGCCATTCTGATTTCACGGGGGTGTCCTAGGCTGTCTCAGCACACAGTTTGAGAAGCATAATGGTTAATGATTCTGTATAGGTAATCCTCTCTGTTAAAATAAGTGTCACGATTTACCACCTAACTAGACCTTGACTGATACAGGAAACCACTGCCTGAATTTCCTCAGCGTTCCTTCTTCCCATCTTCATCTCCCAGTGTTCCATGTGGCCTGGGTACCCCATGCCCCCAAATCTGATCTCCTGGCTGCCACATTCTGCTTCCTAGCTCTGTCTCACACCCTGGTCTTCCCTCTCCATCCATCCAGATGCAGCCACCTGGACTGTAGCTGAACCTCCTGCCACATCAACCACTCAGGTGCTCATAAGCTGGGAAGGATTAAATGGACACAGGTACAAGATTGCAGCCTAGAAATAAAACCTTTAGAATGTTTAAAAATTACTTTTGTGGTAGAGGGAATTGGGTTGGAAAGAGAGAAGCAATTTCTAAATTACATGGTTTCAGTTTCCAGAGAAAGGAAAAGAGATTTGGGTGGAGAAAAAAAAGAAGGCAAACCTGTAACATCTTGTGGGTTTCACTTCAATTCACACTTAATTCAAGGCAAGACTCCTTGTCCATTAAAAAAGGAAAAAAAAATTCTGGAGAAAGAATAAGACTTGAAACATTTCTGATGGTCAAAAGCCATCTAGCACTGGGCCGAGGCAAGGTATAAAACATTCTGAGACCTTTACTTCTCCAGGCTGTGAACAGTAGGGCACTAAAATCAGGAAGGTCTTCAATGTAGCTAACTTGCCATCACTGCATGAGAAGCCATGTGTAAATCAAATTGTTACTAGGACATGTAAAACAAACAAAAGTAATATCTCCTAATCGGACTCTGAAGGCCCCTCTCCCAGAACTACTATTAATACTTTTCCTTTCAGTTGGAGAGTTCAGCTTTTTATATCCAGATCCAGGGTTTTTCGAAGCTGAGAACTCCCCCACCCCAGGACATTCTTGATCTCCCAAGGAATCACATTAATCTATAGACACTACTCAGGACTGCTGGACCTCGACGAGCCCTGCTGTGTCAGCAGCCCCAGAAATGCCTACCAAGCTTTTCTATGCTGTCCAAAGCTTTATTCTTTGAAATGTACAAGAGTATTGTTAAATTGAAGAAACATTTTCAAATAAAAACCACTGTCAGTTAAGGGAGGCTTATTCTCTGTTGAGTCTCACCTGGGACTTACCTAGGCGATGAGAAAGGGAATGTGGCAAAGTGAAGCTGTCTATTCCAGTCAACTTGTGGCAAACAACAAGAAGAGAACTCCAGAAGAACAGTAACTAGAAGGCACATTTGCTATCTGATTGCCTCCCTCCCTTATTTGTAAAATACCCTCTGGCCTTGCTGAGAACCTCTCAGCAAGGATGATGGAATAAAATGTACACATCCTGTTTCCAGGCTGACCCCTCTAATAGGGGCCAACCCTTAGCCATGACATTGTAAGATGCAATTCTAGCACAGGCTATTCCATAAGCCACCAAAAGATAATCCTTCCTATAAGAATCTTAAAGGCGATCACTACTCTTCCTCCTTGGCCTTTAACTTTGACTTAGCCTTCTAAGGCTGCCCTCTGCCAACTACGAGCTTTCTCTCAAGCGTCATCCATCTCCACACCCTTCCCACTTTTCATCTTCCTGCATCTGCAGATAGTCTTGCTCAGATGCCCATGTTTTCACAGCTTCTTTCTCCTACCACCGAAACTTATTTATAAACTGTGAGACATTGAATGAATAATTTAACCTGTTCAGAGCCCCCATTTTATACTTATACCTACCTCCTACAATTCTTGTAGTGATTAAATTATATGTGCTTATGTATTAGTGGGGTATTGCCATCATAGTGCTGTATAACAAATCACCCCAAAGCCACTGGTTTATAGCAACAGGCATTTATACTTAAGCTCATGCATCTGCTTGTATGATCTCCTGGTGTGGATCAGCCAGGTGTGCCTCCAGGCTGCACATTGTGCTCAAGTCTGCTGTGTGTGTGTTCATTCCAGGGCAGCTACTCAGAGCATGCTCTGTCCACGGTGGATGCAGCAGAGCCGAGCCAACTCATGCAAGAGCTCACGAGGCCTCCCTCATGTCATGCCTGCTAATACCATATTGTCCAGAGCAAGTCATATGAGCGAGCCCAGCCTCAATGGGGCCACTCCTCCCACAGTAGGGAAGGAGGTGGGTGAGTGAATATTTGATGAATGACAACTCAGATTATCCAGATCAAAATGTGTTTATATTTTGATTAACAGGACTAGACAGCACTTCTTCACATGGTATAGGCTTGGTCCCTTGAGGGGAAGAAAGTCTGACTTTGAGTCAGCTATGTAGGGAGCCAGAAGATTCTAATGAAACCACCAGGTGTGGGCAGTTTCCTACCCTATATCCATTAGGATTATTATGTAATATGTCTCTTGGGGAGAGGGGCAGAAGTCTAATAGACAGACCTGAAGAAGCCATCCTGGCATGTGAAGTCTTTCTCAATCTCAATGAACCTTCTGATCCACCAGCCAAACTGGCCAGATGAGTCATTCCTGTCCTCACCTCCCAAATGCTGGCTTACACCACATCCCCCCACATCCCCTGATATCCTCTGCCCTAAACAAAAACCCTGCAATAGGCAAAAATATCAGCCCCCAAAGATGTGCACATCCTAATACATAGAACTTATGAATATGTTATTTTACATAGCAAAAGAAACATTAAGCGTGTGATTAAGTTAAGGATCTTCACATGGGGAGAAGATCCTGGGTTATTTGGCTGGGCTTGATGTGAGAGGGAGGCAGGAGGGCACAGGGGAGGGATAACGTTATGCTGCTGGCTTTGAAGATGGAGCAAGGGGCAGCAAACCAAGGGATATAAGTAGCCCCCCAGAAGTTGAAAAAACACAAGGAAATGCATTCTCCCTTAGAGCCTCCTGAAGGAATACACCCCGGTAGACCTATTTTAGACTTCTGACCTCCAGAATAATACATCTGTGTTGTTTTAAACTACTACGCTTGTGATCTGTTACAGCAATACCAGGAAACTCATGCAGCCCTCAAATATTGTTCTGCTTATCCCTGTTGTTTTTAATCTACATTCTTCACTTCTCACGGCCTTCCCTCTGTAGACACATTATGTTTCGTATACGTTCTGTTGCTTGAATGATTTCTTGCAAAATGCATGTAACTGTTTAGTACGCATGTACTTTTAATTACGTAAACTTGAATGTGCTATGGCTCCTTTATCTTTTTGTCATTTGGCACTACACTTTTGACTTTCACTCATGCTGTGTGTGCCCTTATTCCGTTATTTCTAACCATTGCGTAGGCTTCCAGGGTGTGCATACTCCATAATTTATCAATCTCCTCTCCACTGATAGACACACGGTTTGCTTCCAACACATCACTACCAGATACCATGCTGTAGTAGACTTCCTCTGGATTCATGTGCATTTCTTTGAGGCATATATTCCTAGGAGCAGACATACCGAGTTACAGGGTATGTGTAAATTTAATTCGACAAAGTACTGTCAAGTTGCTTCCACAGCAGCTGTCCCCAAACTCTTAGCTGTGTGTGAAGATTCCTGTAGACCCACATTCATGCCAACCTTTGGCATTCTCCAATTTTTCTAATTTTTGCCAACCTGATGGGTGCTAAGTATTTTTTCCCATTACTATTTCAATTTACATTTCTCTAATCCTAGTGAGTTTGAGAATTGCTTCATATACTCATTAGCCTTTGGGGTTTTCATCTTTGTAAACTACCTGCTTCTCTATCATTTGCTCAATTATCTGTTTAGTTGTAGCAATTCTTTGTATGTGCTGTATATTTTTTGTCCATTCTGTGCATGGTGATCTCTTTATTTTTGATGTACTGAAATCAACGAAATTTTTAATAACTTATGGTTTATCTTTTAAAACGTCTCCCAAAAGGTAGACATGACAGCTGTTCTCAAATATTCCACTGCCCTCTTGCTCCAGGCACATGGTCAGGCTGCACTTTCTAGTTCCTTTGAAGTCAGACGTGGCCATGGGCTGGCTTTGCCCATTGATATGTGACAAAAGATCAACTGTCACTTCCAGTTTTTTTTTATGTTTTATTTATTTATTTTTTTAAATTTCAGCATATTATGGGGGTAGAAATGTTTAGGTTACATATATTGCCTTTGCCCCACCCAAGTCAGAGCTTCAAGTGTGTCCATCCTCCCAGATGGTGCCCACCGCACCCATTAGGTGTGCATATACTTATCCCCTCATCCCCCTTCCCACCTGCCCAACACCCGATGAATGTTACTACCATATGTGCACCTAAATGTTGATCAATTAGTACCAATTTGAGGGTAAGTACATGTGGTGCTTGTTTTTCCATTCTTGGGATACTGCACTTAGTAGAATGGGCTCCAGCTCTATCCAGGATAATACAAGAGGTGCTAGATCACCATTGTTTTGGGGGGCTGAACAGTACCTCATGGTATACATACACCGCATTTTATTAATACACTCAGGTATTGATGGGCACTTGGGTTGCTTCCACATCTTTGCAATTGTGAATTGTGCTGCTATAAACATTCGAGTGCAGAAGTCTTTTTTATAGAATGTCTTTTGCTCTTTTGGGTAGATGCCCAGTAATAGGATTGCTGGATCAAATGGTAGTTCTATTTGTTACTCTTTGAGGTATCTCCATATTAGTTTCCACAGGGGTTGTACTAGTTTGCAGTCCCACCAACAGTGTATGAGTGTTCCTATCTCTCCACATCCATGCCAACATTTATTGTTTTGGGACTTTTTGATAAAGGCCATTCTCACTGGAGTCAATTGATATCGCATTGTGGTTTTGATTTGCATTTCCCTGATGATTAGGGTTGTTTTAAAGCCTGTGTGTGATTGGTCTATTTCACTTTTCCCCACTGACCTCTGCCACCCAGCACTAGAGAGAGAAAATATAGTGAAGACTATATCTTGACTTTTTTGTTTCTTCCTGTTCTCCCATTCCCTACTCTCCTACCACAGGCAACCATCCTAATACGTTTATTTCGTGGTGTTAGAAAATACATACTGTTACACGTGCATTTTTGAAGTTTAGATAAATGGCATCGTGTTGTCTCATTCTGTTTCTTACTTTATTCACTCAGTGTTATGCTTTTAAGGTCCACCCATGCTGCTCTATACACACATCAAATCTGTTGCTGCTAACTGCTATGTGGTCCTCAAGGATGAATAAATGCTGTAATTTCCCTCTTTTTCTCCCAGTGAAATACACTAACTTTTGTTCAATGAGTCATTGCCCAACTTCGGGCTGCAAAGTCATTCTTCAATATTCTTTTTCTAACGTTATAGATTTATCTTTCACAGCAACACCTAAGGTCTTGTATTGTACTCGGAGTCTACTACCTTGGTATGAGGTATTAAGCCAGGATTCAGTTTTATTTTCTTCTGCACAGTGAAAAAGTTTTCCTCAAAACCACTTACTAACGTTTCTGTCCAGTTGATTTGTAGAGCCATCTTTATCACACACAAAGTTCCTGGACATACACGAATTGACTCCTGAACTATCAATTTGTTCCATTGGTCCATTGCCTGTCACAGCAGGAATGCCACACTTCATAATTACGGCTTCATAATATATATTATGTATTCATATCTGGTAGGGAAAATCCACTGTTTTTTAAAAATTCCCCCTCAAAGTTGACTACTAACTATGGATTTTTATTCCTCTCTATACATTTATTGGAGAAAGTGTATCAAGATCCTCAAAGAATTAACAGAAAATTTTGTTGACATTGTGTTAAATTTATAGGTACATTTATGGAGGATTTTTATTTCTGTAATATCTTCTCATCCGTGAGCATGGCCTCTTTCTCCATTTATTTAGATCTTCTTTCAAGTCTTGTATTAAAGTTTTCTCCATTGACATTTTATATATTCTTGGACTAATTAAATCCTAAATATTTGATAATTAGTATTACAATTGTTTTAAATTAGATTTTCTAGTTCATTATTACTGGTGTTGAGACATGCTATTGATTTTTGGAAGTTAATCTTATCTCTCACAACCTTATTGAACTCTCTTATCACTTATCACAATTTTTGATTTTCATCGATTTTTTCTAAGAGGCTATCATAAGTTTTATTTCTTTTTTTTCCTAATCCTTACATGTCTTATTCCTTTATCTCTCCTTAAAGTGTGGGCCAAAAACTCCAACGTGATATTAAATAGCAGCCGTGGTTCTGATCTTTTTTCTCTGAAAAGGAAAAAGTCACCTACATTTTCTATATTAAGAATAATGTTTGCTGTAGGATTTGGGCTTATAAATTTTGACAATTTTCAAAGTTTTCCTCTATTTTCTAAGGGTTTTAATGAATTGATGAAAACTTTTATCAAATGGTTGTCTCACTGATTGAGATAATCATATGATTTTTATCCTTTAGTATACAAAGTAGTAAATTACACTAATATTGAAACAAACTTGCTTCTAAGATAAACCACATATAAATACAATTATTATTTTTGTAAAACAGTGTTGGATTCGTTAATATTTAGTTTAGAATGTATTTTCCATATATTTATATATGAAATGAGCCTGCTTCTATTTTCTGTATTTTCTTCTCTTGTATTCTTATCTGATTCTAGAATCAAGATTCCATTAACTTCAAGTAACTTTTTTTGTCTTATTTTTCTAGAACAACTTGCATAAGTTAAAAATTAAATCTGCTTTAGAAGTTTGGTAGAACTCACTTTTCAATCATGTGGGCCTGGTGTTTTTGAGGAAGAAGGGCTTGACTACCATTTCATTTTCTTTCATTTTATTTGTCTATTTAAAAGTTCTGTTTCTTTTCATGCCAATTTTGTCATTTTATGTTTTCCTGAGATTGTATCCATTCAATCTAAAGTTTCTAATTAAATGGCACATAGTCATTATATTTTTATTTTTAAAAATATTTGTGTTTATTACATCAATCTGCTTTGTTTCTTAATATTCTTTTCAAAGAATTGGCTTTCATTTTTTTTAACTCTTCTCCATTCAATTAATATGGATCCTTATTTTATTAATTTCCTTCTTCTTGTTTCTTTTTGCTTTTTTTGATACTTTTTTTAAATTTCAGAATATCACGGGGGTGCAAACATTTTGGTTACATATAATGCCTTTGCCTCACGCAAGCCAGGGCTACAAGCCTGCCCTTCCCCCGTACGGTGTGCACCACATCCTTTAGTTGTGAGTTTACCCACCCCAGCATTGAAAATAATTATGGTTTCACAAGAAGCTTCAAATAAATGTACAGGAAGGTCCCAGGCACCCTTCACCCAGCTTCCCCCAATGTTAACGTCTCATGCAACACAGTACAGTGGCATAAACAAGAAATTGACATTGTCACAATGCACAGTTTATTCAGATGTTTCCAGTTATACATGCACTCATTTGTATGTGTGTGTGTGTGTGTTTAATTTTATGCAATTTTATCATGTGTGCAACTTCATATAACTACCACTACAATCAAAATACAGAACAATACCATCACAAGCCTCCTTTATTCTTATGGTTTTAATATTTGCACCTCCTCCAAAATTCATGTTGAAAGTTAATCCCCAATGAAACGCTACAGTCGTCCCCCCTTATAATACTCAGTGATACATTCTAAGACCCCCAGTGGATGCCTGAAACCATGGATAGTACAGAACCCTATGTAAACTACGTCTTTTTGATCTGATAACTAAGACAGCTACTAAATGACTAAGAGGCAGGTAGTGTATACAGCATGGATATGCTGGGCAAAGGAATGATTTATATCCTGGCAGGGTGGAGCAGGATGGCGTAAGACTTCAGCACGCTACTCAGAATGGCACACAGTTTGAAACTTATGAATTGTTTATTTCTGAAATTTTCCATTTAATATTTTCAGACTGTGGTTGACTGTGGGGAACTGAAACCATGGGAAGCGAAACTATGGATAAAGGAGGGATACTGTATTAAGAGGTGGGGCCTTTAGAAGGTGATTAGGCCATGAGGGCTCTGCCCTCGAAAATGCAATTAATGCCTTATAAAAGGGCTTGAGGGGGCAAATTTGCCCCCTCATCCCTTTTGCCATGGGAGGACACAGCTTTCATCCACTCAGCAATGAGATGTCATCTTAGAAGCAGAGAGCGAGTCCTTACCAGACATTGAATCTGCCAGCACCTTGATCTTGGACTTCCTGGATGCCAGAACTGTGAGAAATAAATATCTATTATTTATAAATTACCTATTCTAAGGTATTTTCTTATACCAGCAGGAACAGACTAAGACACTTACACTACCTTTTTGTAGTCACATCCTCCTCCTTCTCCCTGCCATCTGAAACCCCAGGCAACCACTAATCTGTTCTCCAACTCTATAATTTTATGATTTCAAGAATGTTATATAAATGAAATAATATACTATGGGACATTTTGACTCAGCATAATTTTTCACTTAGCATAATTTTCTTGAGGCTCATCCAAAGTGTGGCATGTATCCGTGCTTTGTTCCTTTTTATTCTTGAGTAGTATTTCATGGTATGAGTGTTACACAGTTTGTTTAACCATTCACCCATTGAAGGACATTCAGGTAGTTTCCCGTTCAGGGTTATTATGAATAAATCCAGTATGGACATTCATGTACAAATTTCTACACTTGTGTGAACATGAGTTTTTATTTCTCTGGAATAAATGCTTAAAACTGCAATTGTTGGATTGTATGTTAAGTTCACTTTTAGTTATAAAATAAATGGACAAATTACTTTCCAGAGTGGCTATACCATTTTACATTTCCACCAGGAATGTATGAGACATCCAGTTTCTGCATCCTCACCAGAATTTGTGCAATCACTACTTTTTATATGAGTCATTCAAATAAGTGTGTAGGGATGTCTCATTATGTTTTTAATTTGCATTTCCCTAATGGTTAATGATGTTGAACAACTTTCCACGTTTTTTTTTTTGTTTTTTTTTTGCCGTCTGTACGTCCAGTTCATTTGTTTTTAACTTTTGTTTCCTGGTAAATAAATTTAAAGCTCTAAACTTTCCTCTACTTGTTGCTTTAGCTCTGTTCTACAAATATAGACTTGTTCTGCTTTCATTATTATTCACTCCACGATTTCTCTACGATTTCCTTTTTAACCAAAGTGTTATTTAGTAATATGTTATTTAGTTGTCAAAATTGTGAGATTTGCAAATCTGTTCTTTGGTTATTAATTTCTAATTTTATTGTATAACAGTTGGGGAACATGGTCTGTGTGATATGGAGTCTTTAGAATTTAATTGGGCTTCTTTTATGGCCTAATACCTGTTCTATTTTTTGTGACTATTTTGTATGTGTTCAAAAAATGCATTTCTTCTGTTTGGGCTTAGAGTTCTATCTTTTAAAATTATTTAATATTGATTTGTCAACATGTTAATAAGCTTAAGATTATTAATCCTATTTTTCAGATCTTCAACATCTCTACTTATTTTTTATCTACTTGATATTATTCTGCTTCAATAGATTGATCTCCTAGTTTAGTCATTAGCTTATTTCTACCTTAAATGATAACCACAAAAACAACCATAATTTGTAAATATTTATACAATTCATGTAAAGTTTTAAATACTATGTGCCAGGCCCTTGGCTAAGCACTTTGCTTATATCACATTTACTTCTTACAATTATAAGTTGCAACGTCCCCATTGTACAGATGAGGAAGCCAAGGGTCTAGAAGCAAAGTGACCCTGTCATGCAGCCAGCAAATGGCAGAGCTGACTTTTAAATGCAGATTTGTCTACTAAGTCCATGCTTTTAATGACTGTAACTCTAGGACTCAGTTTCTGCATTTGCAAAAGGAGAGGCTTTGGAGGACCTTGAGGGCTCCTTTTTAGGCTAGGAAATTCATCACCATCATCACTGTCTGAGTTAACATTTATTGAGCTCTTGCTCTGTAAGTTCTTGGTTCTGTGCTAAGTGTTGCATATCAGTGAACTTATTTCATCCTCATAGCCAACTATAAGGTAGGTATTGAAATCTTAATGCTACAGATTAGGAAACAATGGTTCAGAGCGGGTACCCAGCTAGGCTGTGAACTCAGCAGTGAGGGCTCCAGGGCCCATGGTTCTAATCGCAATGCTAGATTTTGGTCTCCCACACTGACCTGGAGATCTTAACTGACAATGGTTCACGTAGCCCCATAACAGCTGTCAACACATCTACCCAATAGTCCTTTGGTTGATCCCCGGGACTCCTAAGAGAAGTTCCTCTGCCTCTCTTACTTGATGGAATTGTCTCTTTCCATTGCTTGGAATCCGAAGCACAGCAGCCTCTCTTTATCCCCTCAAGTACTCAGCACATTCCTACCTGCAACACTTGGTCTGTGTTAAGGTGCGTTCCTACTATGAGCTCATTTCTTCCTCTTCACAGCTCTCCATCGCACCTCCTCATCTTCTAGGGAACGGCACACACCCAACCACATGGCCCATGTTCTCCTGTTTTCTTCCAGAAAAGCCCCACCCTACAATGAACTGATCAGCCAATACAACTTAGAGTGTCCTTTATATATGGAGATAGGGGCTTTTCCCAGTCATACCAACCCTTACATCTACCTGCTTTTTCTCCCCCTCATGGCTCCCTGGAGCAAGGAGAGAGGAGCAGTGAGTTATTATCTTGCTAAGCTGCACTACATGGCTTCATGTTGCGGTGACTAGCCTATGAAGAAATAGCGATGAGATCACTACATCTTTTGTTCTTGGAAAAATAATGTGGCAAAGAGACACCTCTAATCCTCTATTTTAATTTGTTTTTATCTATCTCTTTGAAAATTAGAGAAACAAGTTTTCTCACGGCAAATGTTATGACAGTGGATGGGGAGGTCTAGTTATAAAGAATAATGAAGCTCAGGCTGTGAGAGAGTCTCCACGTAAGGTAGGGGTGCGGGGGAGGACAGTAGAGGAGCAAATACCTATAAACGGAAATACGCAGGGAACAGAAACCCACCAGGTATGAATGGTTAACTCTGAGTGGTGGCTCCATGAATAACGTGTCATCAAAGATGCCTTCCATGACCTCAATCTAAAATGCCACCCCTCCCTCAGCTACCATGTCACCATCATATCAATCTCCTTCATTATCCTGGCACTTGTCATTTGCATAAATTATCTTGTTCATTTATTTATGTCATTGTTTACTTGTATGATTTCCCCCACCCTAGCCTGAAAAATAAATTGCACAAGAACAATAACTTTGTGTATTTCTTTTCTGCTATTCCCTGGTACATAGGATCATAGCTAGCATAAAATAGGTAGTCAAACATTTGGATGGGTATGTAAAATAAATGTTTTCCTCTGTTCCCAATCTTCTATGATTTCCAAATTTTTATAGTGAACAAAAATGACTTCTCTAATTAGGAAAAAACAAGTTTAATTTAGCATCAGTTCTTCCTAGAAATCTTCCTTGTTTCCTCAGGTACAAGTGGGTCTTCTTCTTCTCATCTCCCAGTAGTGTTTGGACCTCTCACTGGACTGTGGGTCTTGTCATCCTACACTCTAATTATTTGTGTACATTTCTTGTCTTCCCCGCTGGAATTTAAGGTCTCTGAGTGTTAGACTCATGAATCGCCAGAGCAGGAAAGAACTTAAAGATCATTAGGTTTAACCTTCAGAGATGTGATCTATCCAGACCCAATAGCAAAAAATAATCCCAGAAAATGCTATATTCTTTATGCTCTGTTTTCTTTGTTCAAATTGTCTTAGGTGACTGTGTACGTGTGCGGCAGGCCCTAAACTTTTCTGGGCACCCACCCCCTTGCTTCTGTTCTCTAGGCCATGGGGTGGCTTTGAATTTGCAATTCATATTTCCTACCCCAGGGCATCTATCCAGCCACTGGAAGGGACAAGAAGGACCAGCAAGCAGAGGAGCCACACCTATACCTTCTCTCTTTATTTTGCATGTCCTTGCACCTGGCATCATACCCTTCATGCCCAAAGAATTAACAAGGAGAAGGGAAAATAAAATGATATTCTCTGGTAACTGTCAAAAGGCACACAGACCATCCCCAAGTGGTTTTCTGATAAATATGTACAAAGCCCATTTCATCTTTGCCATCAGGGTCTCAATGCTCCCTTGAGAAAGAGGTAGCTTATCTCTAAACAGAATTTTAGTAACAGCCATCCAAGACATATGGAAAAACACAAGTTAAAATACTAATATAACAAACACCTCAAACCTAGCACCTCAGACACTGAATTTAGGGTTTAGCATTTCCGTGCAAATATTCATGCTTCCTTTACATACATATGCCTCTAAGAATTAAATAGTGTTGAATATAGGCAGGTTTAAAAACAATATACAGTTGACCCTTGTACAATGCAGGGGTTGGAGGTGGTTACTGGTTCGTAAGCACTCATCTCCATGAGGTCGCCTTCTGTTAATTCCTCTGGTGAGAATTTCTCCAAGATCCGTATCTTGAAACTCTTCACTCCCTGACTTTTTTGCCATATCCACAATCTCTTTCATGATTTCCTTGATTGCCTCTGTCATAAATGCTGTGAAAGTCACACACAACATCTGGACACAGTTTTCTCCAGCAGGAATTTAGTGTTTTAGGCTTGGAAGCTTTCACAGTTTTTCTATAACAATGATGGCATCTTCAATGGTGTAATCCCCCTAGACTTTCATAAGTTTTCTCTGTCAGGGTTGTCTTCCAAAATGTCAACAACCCTTTCCATAGAGTACCATGTGTAATGAGCCCTGAATGTCCATATGACCCACTGACCTAGAGTCCGAATTAGAGACATTGTGTTTGGGGGCAAGCAGACCACTTCAACACCTTCAGTAGTGAACTCACGGTATTCTGGGTGTCCAGGGCATCGTCCAATATTAAAAGAACTTTAAAAGGCAATCCGTTTCTGACAAGGTATTTCCTGACTTCAGGAAGTCATCGATGGAACTAATCCAGAAAAAGGGTTTTTGTTGTTTAGGTGTTCTTGTTGTACAACCAAAAGCTGATGTCAGCTGATGGCAGCTGATGTCTGCCTTTTTTACCTTCAAGATTTAGGGCTTGGCAGTTTTATAAATAAGGTCAGTCCTGATCAGAATCGTAGAATTAGCATATTCTTTTCTGCCTTAAAGGCTCAATTCTCTTCCTTACTAGTAAATGTTCTTCGTAGCATTCCACCACCACCCCCGCCCCTGCCGAGAATAGGCACATTCATTTGTATCAAAAACCTGTTCAGGCAGATAGCCTTTCTTCTCAGTGATTTTCTTAATGGCATCTGGGAACTTGTCTGCTGCCTCTTGGTCAGCAGAAAGTGTTTCTCCTGTTATCGTGACATTTTTTAAGCCAAACCTCTTTCAAACGTGATCAAACCATCCTTTGCTGGCATTAAATTCTTCAGCTTTATAACCTTCCTTTTCTTTTTGCTTTAAGTTGTCATACGACAACTTCACTCCTTTTTGAGTCATATTAGAATCTATAGATAATGTTTTTCTTATAGCGATCCTGTACCCATATAAAGCCTGTATTTTCAGTATGACATAAAAAAGTATCTCCCAAAAAGTTCAAGGTTCTCATGCATGCTGGTATAGCTGCAGTGATGGTTTCACAAATTTCCTTTTCTTTTTTTACAGTTCTCCTTATGCTGGATCAAAATGGGGGGCAAGCACAGCTTCAGACTTCAATCTGCATGTTCATATCAAGCAATTCAATTTTTATTTGTAATGTCATGACTTTTCCCTGCTTCTTGGGAGCACTTCCAGTATCACTAGTGGCACATCCTATAAGTACCACGGTTATTCAAGGTTTACTCTATTGCACTAAACACGATGAAGAAACTCAAGAACCACAAGAGATCACACTTTTTATTTCAGAAAGTAATTTACTGGAGAGGTGAACTTCTCACAAGGAAATGATTACTGCTGTCAAATGTTGTTTTAAGCGGATAACCATAAAACTTGAGCTCACCACAGTAGCAAGAGGAGGTGGCTACAAAATTATTATAGAGGTACAGTGTGTACTACAGTAAATTTTATGCAGTTATTATTTAATACTGAATCTTTATGTTTGTTTACATTTCTTGACTGCAAATGGTGCCATGTACAGTTTTGTGTAAGTTTTGATAAATTTTAACTTTTTAATAGATTTATGTGTATTCACGGTAGTAAATGATAACATAGATTAATATCTACACATACTTTATGTATTTGTAATATACCTAACTTTTTCTTAATTTTTTCAATATTTCTAGGCTACATGGTTTGTCTAAAAGGTTTTTCAAATTGTGGAAAAACTTTCCAATATAGTTATTGAAAAAACTCCATGTATAAGTGGACTAGTACAGTTCAAATCTATATTGTTCAAGGGTCAATTGTAATTGGTATTAAGTATATATCCTTCTGCACCTTCTATCATTTTAGTTAGATTCTTTCATGATGATACAGGGAGCTTATAAGTTCGTTCATTTTCACTGCTATGCAGTTTTTCATTGTATGACTATACCAGTTTATTCATTACTCTATTGATGTATATGTATTTTATGTTTATTGACCATTAGTTCTGTTTGTAATTTGAGTCCTTTCATCCCCTAACATGGCATGTCACTTCATTTACCTAGATCTTTTAAAATTTGTTTAGCATGCATTTTATAATTTCCTAGGTCTTATGCATTTTTTTGCTTGCTTTGGTGTACCTTTTTTATTTTTGTTGCTCCTGTAAATGATGTTCTTAAACTTTTTATTTAAGCATGAAATACATCCACAGTTGGAAGCGGATCACTGAATTTTCACAGACTTCACTCTAATATAACCAGATAGAGATCAAGAATGAAGATGCTACCAGGATCACAAAAGCCTGCCTGTGCCCCTTCACTCACTACCCTCACCAGCGAGGTAACCGCTGTCCTGATATTTTTGAATTCAATTTTCTAATTATTGTATCAAAATGTAGATGACTTGTATACTGATCTGATCTATCTAGGGACTTTGATACAGCACTTTACTATTTACTTATAATTCGCTATAATCACAAAATTTAAAATTTAAATTATATATATTTTACTTCCTTAGACAATCATGCCACATGTTATTGGTATACTGTTTTACTTCCTTTCCAGTAATTATACTTTCCCCCCCACTTTAAAAATATTCTCCAGCTATACTGGCTGCCTTCAGTACTTTGTTCAGTAGAAGCAGTGTTAGTGCATTCCTTCCTCATTTTCTCTTGGTTTTCAATGCAATGTTTTCATATTTACTGTCTGAAGATGCCCCTTATGAGATTAAGAAAGTTCTTTTCTAGTCCTAGATTTATGAGGTTTTTTTAGCTTAATAGCAGCAAGTTTTTAATTTTAGAAAATGATTTTATGCACCTATTCAGCTATGATTTTTCTATTTGGATTGATTAATGTGGTAATTACATTAACATATCTTCCAGTGTTAGATAGCTACCCTTGTGTTTTCTCAGTGATTCAAACTGTGCCTTCATCCATTTACTCTTTTTATTTCTTAAATTTAAGCTTTTCATTGATAAATACAAGCAGATCATAAATCATAAACAAGCAGCTTGGTGAAT
The DNA here is from genome assembly GCA_004363605.1 of Indri indri. Lineage (NCBI taxonomy): Eukaryota > Metazoa > Chordata > Mammalia > Primates > Indriidae > Indri > Indri indri. Next base: position 83,456 of record RJWJ010000869.1, read on the forward strand.
TTCCACAAAACAAACATCCTCGTGGAACGAGTATCCAGAGACAGAACATTGCCAGCACGTGGGAAGCCCCATCACGCCCCTCCCAGTCGCTAACCCTCCAAAAACAGACAACATTCTAACTGATAATTTCATGGTTATTTTTGCCTGTTTTTGAACTTTTATACAGAAGGAATCATAAGCATGTGCTCCTTTGTGTCTATTTTGTTCAACCTTAACTTTGTGAGAATCTACCACAGGATTATAAATAACATGATTTCGTCTATTCTCTTTGCTGTATAACACTGCATTGTATGAATATCCCACATTTATTGATTCATTCTATTGTTAAGGGGCATTTGTGTTTAAGTATTAATTATCAAAAATAATGCTGTTATTAATACTACACATATTTTGATGACTATACACACACACACATATGTATATATGCATTTCTGTTGGGAATATACCTAGAAGTGAAATTACTGGATATAGTTTTTAGTATAGTATAGTATAGTATAGTATAGTATAGTATAGTATTTAGTTTCTATATATATCAAGGATCTGCAAGCTACAGCCCTGGGCTTCAGCCTGCAACTGTTTTTGTAAATAAAGTTTTATTGAAACACAGCCACAGCCATTTATTTACATATTGTCTATGGCTGTTTTAGCACTACAATGACAGTATTGAATAGTTGTGACAGAGATAGTATGACCTGCAAAGCTTAAAATATTTGTTAGCTGATTTTTACAGAGAATGTTTGCTGTTCCCAGTTGTATGTGTCAAATTTTTTTTTAAGTGGTTATAGCAATTTATACCCTCTCACACTTCTCTAGCCTTGCTATGATGTATTTTAATACACATTCCTGAATTTTATTCTTGCTCATAAGTGACATTAGGCTGTAATTTCCCTTTGATTTTTTTTGTCCTGGTGTAGTTTTGATATCAAGATATTGCAGCCTTATGGAAATGAATCAGGAAATATCCCTGTATGTACTTTTCTCTGGGAGAGTCTGTAGAAAAAAAGAAAGAAAGAAAGAAATTATCTTTTCATTGGATGTCTGGTCAAATTTGCTTGTAAGACAATTTGGGCTTGGCGTTTTCTTTGAGAAAATATTTTTGACTAGTGATTCAGTTTTTTTTTAAATTGTTTTTTCTATTTCTTCTTGAGTCAGTTTAGGAAATTACATTTTTCAATGGTAAGATATACTTTTTCTTAGTTTTACTTATTGACAAATGTTATTTATGATAGTCATTCATCACAAGTATTTTAATAGGAATTATTTCATATATAAAAAGAGCATTTATAAAGTGCATGTAGAGAAAAATCATAATATTCACTCTTGTCTATACATCTCCCTTAAGAAACAGAGCAATATCAATACACTTGAAACCCACTTGTGCTTCTCCCTATTGTATCCCACTCCTATTGCCATTAGCCTAAAAATACACACACACACAAACACACACGTGTGCACACACACACAATCTCCAAACCAGATATTCAGATATCATAAATTGAGTTTTGCATGTTTTTGAAAGTATATATAAAAGGAAGGATAGCATATATATTCTTCTTGGCCATGCATTTTTCACTCAAACATCATGTTTGTGACTATTATCCATATCGAGTGACTCATTTTTGTGTTGGTTTACTTCTTTTTACTGTCTTATGAGACTATATGAATGAATATAAACTACAATTTACTCATCAATTCTCCTGACATAGACATTTATGTTAGTGCCAGATTTTTAGATGTTAGTCAGCAGAGCTGCTCTGAGCATTCATATATATAAATATAGATATAAACATATATATCTCCTGAGAGTACATGTGCAGGAGTTTCTTGTCTATGCTATGTATCTGTGAGTAAATCACTGAATGTTATGCTATACCCATCTTCCATTTAATAGGTGATGGCAAATTGCTTATCAAAGTGGTTGCAGCAAATTACATTCTCATGAAAAGTGTTAAAAAAAAAGTTTCTGTTACTGTAAATAATTTCCAATACTTGGCATTTCAGGCTATTTGTCAATCTCTGAAGTTTACGTCTTATCCTTTTAATATCAGCTGTATTTTTAGGTACTCTCTTTTATTCTTCATATTTTTTGTGCCAACTGTTTCTCGAAAGGAAAAAAATGGAGGTTGGTGTGTTTTTAATGTCTTTTCAAGGAGTTTTGGCTCTTTTGATACACTCTGTTTTGGCCTGTGTTTCTTATTTCATTAATGTCTGCTCTAATACTCATTGTATCCTCTTTGTAGTGTACTTAGATTTAATTTATTGTTCTTTTCTTACCTTCTTAATATGGATGTTTAAATCATTAAATATTTGGATATTCTTCATTACCATAGCACCTTAAAGCTATAAATTTCCCTCAAGTTCTGGGTTTAGCCAAATCCCAAGAGTTTTCTTTGCATTATTTTTATGGTCATTCAATTCTAAGTACCTAATACATTTTCTTTAGGGTGTCTTCATTGGCACACGTAATTTGTAGGAGTGCTTTTAAATTTCAAATGTATGGATTTTTATAAAGTTATATTTTTGCTCCTTATTTTTAACTTAATTTCATTGTGGTTAGAGGATATAGTTTGTGTGATGCTGACTCAAACTTTTGAGACTTGCTTTACTGACGGATTATTGATTTTTATAGCTGTTTTACGTATTCTTGAGCAAAATGTATATTCTCTAATCTTTGAGAGCAGCGTTTTATATTTTTCAACTGGATTGATCTTATTAATTGTATCACATAAATTTTTTATTTCCTTATTAGTTATTTGGCTACTTGGTCTGTCACTTACAGAGATATGTATCTGATCTCATCTCCAGTCACTCTTCTCATACCCTCTGCTCATGCCAGCCTCCTGGCTGTTCTTAAAACAGGCCACAAACTCTGCCTCCTCAGGGCCACATGCGTGCTGGAATTCTTTTCTCTAATCTGTGCACCTGACCGACTCCCTCATTTCATTCGGGTCACCTTATGAAGGATTCCTACCTTCACTGCAATCTAAACAACAGCTCCCTTGCTCTATGACTTCCTGTCCCCTTACCCTCATTTACTTTTTTCCTTTTTAGTACTTATTTACACTTGACACATTAAATATTTTTTTCATTGTCTTTTCCATCCAGGAGAATGTGAGCTTCACAAGAACAGTTCTTTTGATTTATTCATAACAATGACTGCATAACAATGCATCCAGAAGGATGCCTGGAATAAAATAGATATTCATCAAACATGTGTTCAGTGAATGAAAGAATGAATGTTAAAAAAAACTCACACGGACAGATTTGAAATTTTCCCCTTGCAATTTTGTCACATTTGGCTTTACTTATTTTGAGATTGTGTTATGATGTGCATACAGGTTTAGAGTCATTGGAACTCGCAGAGTAAACAAATATTTTATAATTGAAAAGTAAATCAAATCTTTTTTTTTTAAGTTTAAGATATTATGGAGGTACAAATGTTTTTGGTTATATGGGTTGCTTTTTATAATGCTTGAATCAGGGTTATAAGTGTGCCCATCACCCAGATAATGTTCACTGTACCTGTTAGGTAGGTTTTCACCTGTCCTCTTTGCCTCACTCCCCCTTGGTTGATTTCCATTGAGTTTTACTGCCCTCTGTGCACTTGTGCATTCATCGGTTAGTTCCAATTTAATAGTGAGTACATGTGGTGTTTGTTTTTCCATTCTTTAGATACTTCACTTAGGATTATGGTCTCTTGTTCCATCCAAATTGTTGCAAAAGGCATTAAGTCACCCTTCTTCCACAATTTATTATTTTACTTTCAACATATTTGATCTGATATTAATATTTTTCACCAGCTTTTGTTTCTATACTGTTTTCCTGATATATTTTTCCCACCTTTGTATTATTATCTTTTAGGTGTGTGTCTTTTAAAGTTGCATAATTTGGATCTTGTTTTCTAATCAAATGTAAACTTTTCATGTTAAAAGAGTTTAGTTTATGTATATTTGTTGAGAATAATGACAAATTAAGAATTATTCGTAACATCTTCTTTTGCCTTGCTTTTTAAATGCCTTTTTCTTCCTTTCTTGCCTTTCTTTGAATTTATTGAGGGTTTCACTACATTTTATTGTAAGTCCAGCCTTTGGTACCTTCAAATATTTTACTAGACTCTCCAGGTCAGTAGGGATAAATTATGAAAGCACATCTGTGAAATTTATGAATTCATATATTATCCATAAAACAGGTCCTACATCCTGGAAGCTGGGCAGGGAGTGCCCATGGTGTACTATCTCATGGAATTCAAATACCAACTACCCTCACCAAGGAGGTAATTTTCAAGTTTCTACTGAAAGTGGTCCCTCCCTTTCTCTCCATTTGCATTTCCCCCAACCAAACAACTCAGCCACCAAACATACTGCTCTGTATATCGAGGGTTTCTTACTTTTCAGAAATATGCCTGGTAGAGTTCATGACCTTATTATTTTAAATGGCTGAATAACAAATTGGACTCTTTAATTATTTGTTAAGATGACAGATTTTTAGGGTCATAAGAGATCATGAGTTTGATCTGCACAACAGCAACTCTTGGTTTAAATGTGTACACTAACACTTCTCCGCATATCAAGATGTGCCTACCCTTCTGCTTGGCCTCCAAGGGACACAGATTGTTCGCAATCCTCTGTGACATTGGAAAGAGAAAAGAAGCAAAACTTGTATTTGCCCTTTGACTGAGTTTTCCATTCGAATTTGATTAACAAATATTTTACATTGTTCATGGTCCTTTTAAAAGTATTCCACTCAAGGAGAAAGGTTGAGCCAGAACAAACAGTTGGAAAGGTTTCCTGCACCCCTTTCCTCATGGGTTCTATGACGGTGGCAACAGAGTCACTTCCAGGGAGAAAGGTGCAAAGCCATTGACTCAGTAATAGGTTATGAACATCCTAACCCGTGCTGAATGATCCATTGGAGAGTATGGGAAGAACATATTAGATTGTCTCATTCTGTTTATTTATTCACCTTTTTAACATTTTCCCTTTGGTGTGTATTTTATGTACACAACATGTATATGCAATACACATAATATATTACTTTAGTAATGCATATGTGTGTGTGTGTGTGTGTGTGTGTGTGTGTGTGTGTGTGTATTTAACAGTAAGTATATGTGTGTTTGGGGAATCTGTGCTCAGAAATGTTTTACTAATGTAATTTGCAACAACGACAAAAAAAGGAGTATACTGGTTTGTGGGACAGATCTGGACACCTGATTGCTCATCCGCACCGTTCAGTGAGCACAGCTCTATGGACTCTCAGGCATATTATCCCAGTTCATATTTGGGGCCTTTATTATTGACCTAAGTCCTCAGGGTGATACTGATGCCTTCCAGGTGGATCTATTCCCAGGGCACATTCTCCTATCTTCTCTTCTTTCCTTATTCTTTTTGGCCAAGGCCCAGACTATCATCACTCAGTTCCAGTTATATCTCCCATCTTTTTCTCCATTCACGGTAGTGAATAATGTTGTACAGTATCTTGTGTAATCCTTGAATATATCCTTCCTGACTTGAAAAAACATGAGGATATTTTTTAGTATCAGGCTCCCTGGACATCAGGGACTTTGAATAGCAGGTGGTATTATTCCCATTATATATGTGAAAAAAACGAGATTAGATGATTTTTGTACAAGGTTACAGAATCAATGGATCCATTTTAATATGGCCTTGAGATGCTGAGTCCTGTGGTTTACCCTGTTGGGATCCTCAGTGAGTCCATGTTTTCATAACCTCTGACCAGGGGCTACGTCTGTGCCCTTCCTTGTTGCTCACGTGGTAGAGACAATGTCCTTCTAGATCTTAGGGTCTGACCATGTCTCATTAATAGAGTCTGAAGCAGCAGAAAGAGCAAGATCTTTGAAAACAGACAGACTTGCATTTAAATCCCAGCTCCCAGATTGATATAAATTATGGAACATGGATATACAGCAGTAAAAACAAGCCCCAAATCTCAGTGGCTTGAAAATAACAAATATTTATTTCCCACTCACATTATATGTCCACAGGCAGATTAGAAAGAGGCTCTGCTAATATTAATTATACATGGACTCAAGTTGATGAAGCAGATGTCAAAGGAAGAGCTCATGGTGATCCATAAACCAGCTCTTTAAGGGTCCACTTAGCTGAGACATGTGTCACTTACACCCATATGGATGCACCTAAGCCAAGATGGCAGAGAAGGGTAAGCCCGCCCTATGCCCAGGAGGAGATAAAAATATTTGAGATGCATCACTAATGATTATCACACCATGCTATTTAACATCTCAGAGCCTCAGTCTTCTATGTGAAAACAGGACAGTGATAAGGATAACAACAGGCTAAATTAGAAATAATGTCTCAATACATGAAATGTGCAACACAATGCCTGGCCAATGGTTGACAAATATTAGTTCCTTCTAGCCTGCATTTTATTCCTGTCCCTCCAGACCTGAGAATAGAGGAAATTGGTAGGAGAATGCCAGGGGCCCAGTTTCCAATTGCACTAAGGAGAGAGTGAAAATGGGTTGCAACAGCAGCCAGAGGGCAAGAGGCCAGGGTAGCTGGTCAGGCCCCAGGATCAGGTAGAATTTCATTACCTAGAAGATGTTTTTTTAGTACAAAATAACTAACACTCTAAAAAACCTAGGGGAAGAGAAAGTTCACAAAGGGGTCACGTAGGTAGCCCAGTCTCTTTGAGGTCAATGTGTGGTGGGCATCTTGATGCAGCCTGGCACTTTCATTAACATATCTAATCATGCTTTTATCTCTAATCGTCAAATGGCTTAATAGTGTGCATTGTATTCCCAGGCCCGAAATAACAATGGTTATGTGGTTCTGTGATAGATGTTTTTAATAAAATCAGTAATTACCCTTTGTGTGTGTGTGTGTGCTATGTTATTATCTTTCCATTTCCTTTTTAATTCTGGCTTTTAGGTATGTGACAAAAAAACAAGACTAAGGTAGAATACTCAAAATACCGTTTTTTGTTTGGTCTTGTTTTGAGGAGTGCCTGCTGAAGAGAAGGAAGGGTGGATTCTAGGGTGTGCATTTTAATGCAAGTTTCATGTAGGACTAGTTGGAGTTGGGAGAAGAGCCCTGGCTTCAGGGCAAGACAGCGTGGGTTTGAACCCCGGCATGTGAGAGAGGTCTAGTCGCAGGACCTCTCTGAGCCGAATTTCCAAATCTGTAAAATGACAAGCAGTATTCTTCATAAAATTGCTGTGAAGAAGACAAAGGGGCTTAAAAGTAATTTTATGTAACAAAAATTAAAATGACCCTTATTATGCACCAGGAACTATTCTAAGTGATTTACAAATGTTTACTCATTTAGTCATCAATGCAACTTTCCCAAGATAGGTACTTTGACTATCCCTAGTTTTATAGATAACTAAAATAAGAACAGAGAGGTTATGCAACTTGCTCATTGTTCCACAGCTAGTAAGTAGCAGAATTGGAATTAGAACCCAGATAGTCTGCCCTGAGCAGTTTGTACTTGAAGGAGCTTAGGGAATTTCACCCCAAACTATGACTCCTTGCTATAAAGAGTATTTTAAATTAAAGGCCCTTAGAGATCAACAGGTGTGGGAAGGGGCTTTTCCTCTATCTGCATAAAACCAGACAGACCCAACAGAAAGAACAATTGCCTTTCTTTCCCCTCCCTGTTATCCCAATATATCCTCTAAAATGAAAGTATACGAACTTCTGGACCCCGCTGGGATATTGGGTAATCACTGTGATTCTTCCCACGCACATGGTAAATAAATCTCTTTTTTTTATTGATCTTCCTTATTGTGAGTTGATCTTTCCGAAGGGGACGTTTTCCTTCCCCCCGCCACCCCCACCCCCCCACATACTCTAAGCCACACTCTAAACAGATGAGCTATTGCTACTGTTGTTCTTGGTCCCACGGCATTATTTTTACATAACAGACTTTGCTTCTGGACTGGAAACTTTGGCCGTTACATGTTTAATGCCTACCCTCTACATGTATCCTTTGACTTAATTTACGTTTCTATTCAAATTGTTTTGTGTTGTTAGGCATTCCACATATTCATTTCTCAGTGCCTGATACAGAATTGGCCTTTATTTATACTCACTGTATGTCACTCTGCAGAATAGCTCATGATTTTTTTTTAGATAAGTCTGGTTCTCTCTAATCATATTGTTGAAGGCAAATCACTCTGAACCTCAGTTCATCTCTCTGTAAAATTAGGCTACAGATTGTACCTGCCATTTTATAGACTGATGTGATGGAGAACTACTATCATCTCTCATTTATTTAGCAAATACGTATTGAGCATCCATTTAGAGCAGTCTCTCAGAGGATAATCAGTTCTGTCCATGTTCCTGGAGGAAAGGGTCTTGATGATTTTAATCAATCCCAACACGCCAGCCCCAGGGACCTCTGATCGTGTAGGTAGAGACATCCCTGGATAAAGAATGAGCATGGAGTCTGAAATTCAGCTCCTCCTCTTGTAGCAGGACATGCCACCTCATTTTCTCCATCCTATCTGTAAAGTAGGGCTGCCCCCCAAACTAAGAATTTGAGAAGCTGCAAATATACAGCATACTGCTGGGCACAGATCAAGGATAAAAAGGGAGATTGTCTGTTTCCAGATCGATTTTATTATGCCCAAGAGACGAGCACCTTAAAGGCACATGGTGAACTGGGTACAAAAGCACCATCATTTTGTGTAAGTTCAGGGCTCCATTGTCTTATTTCCAGTACCCCCTTCCCACCCCCCTTGAAAATACCCCAGGAAGAAGTGGATTGTGTGACCACAGCAATGCCAGTAAGTTTGCAGGAAGATGCACTCCTGACGCCCTTCCCTGCCTAGGAACAATACCTTGCAGCCTACATTCTTCTTGAATAATCTGGATTATTCTTTTGAAATGTATTCCTCAGGCTTTGCTTGGGTTAACACTCACTTGCAGTTTCACCTTCCACATGCAGGAATTCACACACTATAATGTATTTTAAAAAATCCCCAACACAGAGCTGCACGTAGTAAAATGAAGGGTGTTTACATATCACACAGATGTGCGATGGAGTCCACACAAGAGCTCAGACCCCCAAAAGGAAGTTATTTTTCCAGCCCAAAAGGACGGAGTAAAACAACCTTTCCCATCATCTCGCTGGGCAAGAAATGAAGACAAAGGTGCACAACTGAGGAGTAGCTAGCGAGAGAACAAAGACAGATCACTCAGAGTGCAAGTAACAGAACTGTGGGACCCTGCATGCAAGTGGGAAAGCCATTTGCCTCCATGCATTTTGCAGAGTGAGAGGAAAGCCACATTCCTCAGCTTGAGCAGTGATAAAAATTCAGACTGTAAAATAATCCTTGAGCAAAAGCTCGGACTGGGGGGGAGGGGGGCAAGGGCATCATACGTAACCTAATCATCTGTACCCCCATAATATGCTGAAATAAAAAAAAAAAAGACCTTGCCTGTTGCTGTGGTGTGAATGTCCCCTCCAAAACTCATGTTGAAACTTAATCCCCAATGTGGCAGTATTGAAAGGTGGGGCCTTTAAGAGGTGATTGATTGGGTGAGTGCTCTGCCTTCATGAATAGATTAATCCATTTGTGGAATAATGGGTTAATGGATTAATGAGTTATCATGGGGGCGGGCTGGGGAGGAACCGGTGGCTTTGTAAAAAGAGGAAGATAAACCTGAGCCAGCTCATTAGCAAGCTCAGCCTCTCACCATGTGGCCCTGTGATGGCCTGCACTGCCTCCGGACTCTGTGGAGAGTCCCCACCGGCAAGAAGGCTTTCACCAGATGTGCCCCTCAACCTTGGACTTCCCGGCCTCCAGAACTGTAGAATTGTAAGAAATAAGCTTTGTTTCCATATAAATTTCTCAGTTCCTGGTGTTCTGTTATAAGCGACAGAAAGCACAATAATACACCTCTTCTGCAAATGATAAAAAAGGTGAGTCTGATACAACAGACTCACCCTAGCGGAGACCAGTGTGAGACCGTAATGGCGGGAAATGGAGGAGCAAGAGAAATTGAAGTGGTGCCAAGACAGATATGTCTGTCTTATTTGGAGTTGACTAAAGGTTTTCACCAACTCATTGAATAGATAACTCATTGTTTGTGGTTTTGTTGACTTAACCGTGGTCAAAAAGCTGAAGAGTGTAATGTGTTCTCAGTCAATAGTCTGACACAATTATTCCTGACGCGGTCCCTTAACTAGGAGCTTAAGAAAAAACACAAAATATATATCTGGAGATCAGAATTAGATAGGATTGACTTGACTATTATTGCCACGGTTTTGGTGTCCCATGGGCAATAACTGTATACAGGCTATTGTTTTTTTAGAGACTAACATCTTAACGAGGTGTATTTCCATCTGAAAGTGCTACACCCTGGGCCTTTGCAGACCTGCTTCTCATTTTCTGTATCTAAACCAAGTTCCTATCAATGACAGAAAAGCACCACCATCCCCATTCCATAGTAACCTCCATTCTTTAACTTAGAACACAATTGAGTTTTGTATAGCATGTGCATTACCGTTCAAAGTTTGTGTATCATGAATGAACATGATACAAAATTCTGAAGGATCAATAGGAAGGGCTCTATTCTTCATTATCCCTCAGCTGAGCTCTCGGTCCTGTTTCTGTCTCTGGAGACAACTATTCTTAGTAATTTTGGATGCAACCTCCTAGAGATATTCTTTACATATGTATTTGTGTATGTTTACATTATCCTACAAAAATTGATCATACAAAATATTTATATTTTTAATACATAAATTCTATGAATTCCTAAATACATATATACAGATTTCATATAACCACCACCAATATCAGGATACAGCATATTTTCATCATCCTAAAAAACTCCCTTGGGCCAGGCGCGGTGGCTCACGCCTGTAATCCTAGCACTCTGGGAGGCCGAGGTGGGAGGATTGTTTCAGCTCAGGAGTTCGAGACCAGCCTGAGCAAGAGCGAGACCCCATCTCTACTAAAAATAGAAAGAAATTGGCTGAACAACTAAAAAATATATAGAAAAAATTAGCCGGGCATGGTGGTGCATGCCTGTAGTCCCAGCTACTCGGGAGGCTGAGGCAGAAGGATTGCTTGAGCCCAGGAGTTCGAGGTTGCTGTGAGCTAGGATGACGCCACGGCACTCTAGCCCAGGCAACAGAGTGAGACCCTGTCTCAAAACAAAACAAAACGAAACAAAAAAACACCTCCCTTACACTATTCCTTCATAGTCATAACATCCTACCACTCCCACCCCAACTCCTAACCCCTGACAACCACTGGTCTCTTCTTTGTTGTATGGTTTTGTCTTTTCGAGAATGTCACATAAATGGAATCATACAATATGTAACCTTTTAAGATGGTTTTCTTTCCCTTAGCAGAATGCCTTTGACTTTATCCAGTGGTTGTATGTATTAATAGTTTGTTCCTTTTTAATTGCTGAGTAACATTCCAACATGTGGATGTACCACAGTGTGTTTATCCACAGACCTCTTAAAAGCCATCTCTTTTTGGTAATTACGAATAGAGCTGCTGCTATACATATTTGTGTGAACTTTTCATTTCGCTAAAATAAACACCCAGTAGTTGGGTTGTTGGGTCATATGGTTAGTATATGTTCAACCTAATAAGAAAGTGACAAAATGTTTTCTTTTTGTTTTTTTTCTACTTTTTTAATTTTTTAAACAGAAAAAGAAACTGAAATGTTCGCATTTTTGTTTTTTTAATTAGCAATGAATTTTACCAATCATTCTGGATATATCAGTATGTTTTGATCTATCTCATTTTTTAACTATGCTGTAATGTCTTATTATTCTTACTATGTCTTTCATATGTTCTTTATTGATTTTTTTTTGTGTGTTTTCTAGCTACAAAATCATTGTGCCAATTACCCCCAAGCTCCATTAAAAAAGCCATTATTTTTCTTACATTGTATTAATGTCTGGATACTAAATTTTTCTTTTACTTCCTTCAGTTTATTTTGTTGAAAACTTCCTAATTTCTTGAGTTAGCTTCTTAATTCAAAACAGACTTACAAACATGAGAGAGCAGAAATCAAGCCCACAAATGCACTGCTTTAGCTGTATCCCATCAAGTCTCATGCGTATTATTTTCATTTTAATTTTCTAGGTATTCTGCAATTTTAGTATTGATTTCCTCTTTCGCCTGAGAGTTGTGTGAGATAATTCTTTTATTATTAATATTCTTTTAAATTTCCAGGTGGTGGGATATGCATGGTATACATAGAGTATAAGGAATAATGATCGCAGGAACACACATCAACAGCAGTTTAAGTAGAACATTGTCAATACCTCTGAAGTTCACTTCCTTGTCCTCCCTAATTCATACATTTCTCCATCCCTCCAGGCAAACTCTATTCTGAATTTTGTGTTAATCATTCAACTGTTTATATACATAAATAATGCAAAATGAAATTTTTTACCTTTATGGTAATGGAGTCATATTGAATGCATCCCACTGTAATATGCATTTTTCTCTTGAAATTCATTCACTTTGATATTGGTAGCTATAGTTTGCTCATTTTCAACTGTTGTATAGTATCCCTGCTGAGTGTAAATATCACAATTTTCTTATCCATTTTACTACTGATCCATTTTGGATTGTTTCCAGTTTTTAGCTTGTACAAATTTGCTAAAAATATTTTTGTGCATAATCCATGATAAACGTGGGTACAATTTATCTAGGTTAGCTCCTTCAGAAAGCAATTGCTAAGATGGAAGATATATCCATCTTTTGCTCTGTAATAAAACGCCAACTTTTACCTAAAGTGATTTTACCAATTTATGCCTCCCGATTGCTCTGCATCCTTGTTCATGTTTGACAATGTCTGACTTTTAAACATTTTGTTAAACGTAGCATGTGAAATCATATTACATAGTACTTCTAATATCTATTTCCAAGATTTTAATACACTTTCTCAGTTTTTTGTAATCACTCACACTCCATGAAATGTCTTCTTTGTTCATGTTTTCTTTTCTTTTTAAATGCTTTTTTAAAATTGATTCACTGAGACCCCTGATTTATTCTAGATATTTATTTGTTGTTGGCTTTGTATGCTGCAAATATTTTCTCCCAGTGTGTGGTTTGTATTTTTAATTTATTTGGGGTGCCTTTTGAGGAACAAAAATTCAAAGTTTTAATACATTTGAATTTATCAACATTACTGTTTGTATAATCTTTAAGAGATCTTTCTCTATATGCCCCACATTCAAAAAGTATTTTCTTTATATTTTTCTTTTAATATGAAAGTTTGACTTTTATATTTAAGTCCTGCATTCATTGTAAATTGATTCTGTGCATGGTGAGTAATAGGATCCCGGCAATTTTTCCATGTGGATAACTAATTATTCCACTGCTATATAGGAGTGTTTCACTACCAATTTACAAAACAGTTCCATATGCATATGCGCCTGTTCCTGGACTTTCCATACTGTTCTACTTGATCCCTATACTAACATCACATTCTCTTAATTTCTATAATTCATAGTGTGCCTTTCTTACTGGGAGGGCAATGCCCTTTACAATTTCTTATTTTGGATATCCTCTTCTGCATAAATTAGATAATTCACTTGTCAAGTTCCATTGGGATTTTTATTTTAATTGCCATTTGATTTACAGATTAGATTGTGAAGAACTGACATCTTAAACACATTGAGTCTTTCTACCCAATAATATATCTCTCTATTTATTTAAGTCATGTTTAATGCCTTTCAATAGAATTTTATAATTTTCTTTGTAAGAATCATGTACAAGTGTTATTGTTCAGTCCTAGAAAGTTATATGTTGTTATTATATTTATTATCATTTTTAGTACCTCTCTGTGTGCAGCTAGGGTATAGAAATACAACTGACTTTCTTGAATATTATATTATACTTCAATAAAATGCACAAGTCATAAGTGTACAGTTTCATGAATTTTCAAAGAGCATAGGTCCATGTAACCAGCACCCAGACCAAGAATGAAAATATCTTCATAACATGAGGACCACCTCAACCAGTGACTGCCCCATGTAAATGTAACTACTGGATTAGCTTTCCACCTTTTTGGCACTTATGGAATCATACAGGATGTATTCTTTTATGTCTAGTTTCTTTCCCACAATATTATGTTTTTGTGACATGTATCCATGTGGAATATGGTTATAGTTTGTTCATTCTCTGTGCTGTATAGATTTACATTATATAAATAGACTATGATTTATGGATCCTAACTGATGTTGGTAGATTTTTAAATAGTTTCCAGTTTGGGGGATATGGCTACTATGAACATTCTTGTATATGTCTTTTTTTTTTTTTTTGTACTTATGCTTTCATTTCTGTTCATTTGTATCTAGAAGTAGAATTGATGAGTATGCACTCATATGTTCATCTACCCAAAAGGTCAAATGATACTCAGTTTTAGTAGATCTTGCCACATGGTTGCGATTTTCCAAAGTGGTTGTACCAATTTAAGATTCACTTGTTGTATATAAGAATTCCAATCAGAATACAATCTGTACTTGACATGTTAATATTTCTTATTATAGGGAACTTGGTAAATTCTCATATTAACTTAAATATTTTATTTACATAATAAGCTAGCATTTTGAGAATGAATCCACTTTAGTCATCCTGTTTATCTTTGTATATGGCCATCTCTGACAATTTTTTGCTAATAAATTTTTGGTTTCTGAATGTTCGTAAGAACATGAAACTGTAATTTCCTTTCTCACGTTGTCCTTATCTACTTTTGGCACAAAGCTTATGTTTGCTACATAAAAACAAACAGGAAAATTTTTACTATTTCTCTTTGTAAAACTTTATGTAAGATCAGAATTTCCTGTTCTTCAACTGTTTAGTAAAACTTGCCTATTAAACGATTTGGACCTGATGTTTCCTTTTGGGGGAGGTTATTAACTACTGATTATAAAATAAATTCTTTAAAGATTACAGGACTATTCAGATTTTTAATTTTTTCTTCAGTTTTTATATTATGTGTTCATTTTAAGCTAATTTTATAGGCTATCCTACAGATTATATTTTTATATCACTTATGTACTTATAATTATCTTATTTTTCATGTATTATATGATTTATTTGTACCTTCTCTCTTTTTTTAACTTAATTTTGGCAGGATTTTGTCAATTATTTTAACTTTTATTATAGAACTTTCATGTTGTCAATCTTTTCTATTGTATGGTTGTACTCCATTTAATTAATTTGTTTCTACTCTTTCTTCCTTTCTATATTCTTTACTTATTATAACTTTGAAGTGGGATGCTTAGTCCATTAATTTTCAGCTTTAAGTCTTTGCTAACATAAACATTCTATTGCTTATACATCTCCCTAAATATTGCTTTAACTGGCATTTCGTGTATTTTGATATATAATATTTTTATTATTATAGAATTCTAAATATTTTCTGATTTTCCCTGTGATTTCTTCTTTGAACCCTGAGTAATTTAGAGATTTAAGTCCCTATATAGATTTTCATGAAGTCACCTTTTTATTGACTTTATGTTAATTACTTCAAAATCAAATAATGCAGTCTCTGTGATACAGATTAAGTATTTGAGAATTGATTCATGCCTAATATATGGTCACTTTTTATGAATTCTCATGTATACTTGAAAAGAATATGTAGTCTCTAGTCGTTGTGTACTTTGAAATTTTATTGTTCAAATCTCTATCCTAATATTATTTTTTTCTTATTAAAATTTCACTGAGAGAGGGTATATTAACATTGCCCATAATGGTGATGTATTTATCATGTTCTTCTTGCAATTCTAACATTTGCTTTGAGTTTTTAAAAGCATGTTAATAGTGGCATACTTGGTTTAGAAGTGGTTATATCTTCAATATGAATTGAACATGTGTCCGTATATAATGGTTATATTTATCTCTGGTAATACAAGCTGTCATTTTAGTAGCGTTTCCTGATATTCCTTATCTTGTAATTTCTCTGTAACCTTTCCATGATCTTATGTTTTAAGTTGTGATTCTTCTAAACAGCATATAACTAAATTAAAAAAAAAAATCTTGTTGGACAACTTTGGTTACTTCCCAGAGAATTTTACATCTTTGTTTTGGATATATTTCTACCATTTTGATCTTTGTTTTCTACATCTGTATTTCTTCAGTGGTCACAGTCCATGTAGTTTAAGTACTTCTTTTTGAGTTAGTCACAGCATTTATTTTTCTTAGAAATTGTCCGTGTCATCTAAATTTTCAAATTTATTGGAATGTGGTTATCAATACTATTGTCTTATATTTTAAATCCTGCCATCTCTGTATGATAACTGCTGTGTCCATTAACACTCTGTGTTCTCTCTTTCTGTTGACTTCGTTGATCTTTATGGTACTTTTTTCTGTTTCATTAATTTCTGTTCTTCTGTCAATGATCTCCATTCTTTTATTTTGTTTGAATTTATAGTTTCTTTTTCTAGTTTATTAGCTTAAAAAACTAGCTTACTAATTTTCAGCTTTAAAAAAATAAGGATTAAAGGTTATAAATCTCACTTTCCCTATATCCACATTTTAATCTACAGTTTTTATTGTGTTTCGTATGAAGTTATTTTTTTATTTTGAGATAATTTTAGATTTACACGCAGTTCTAAGAAATAATACAGAAAGATCCCATGTACCATTTATCCAGTTTCCCCCATTTTAACATCTTCCAAAACTCTAGTGCAATATCCCAATCAAGTCATAAACATTGACACAGTCAAGATACAGGACATTTCCAACACAACAAGGACCCCCTCATGCTGCACTTTTATAGCCATATTCAATTCCCTCCTACCCTCATCCTCTATCTTAACACTGGCAGTCACTAATCTGTTATCCATTTTAAACATTTTATCCTTTCAAGAATGACACATAAATAGAATCGTACAGTATGTAACCTTTTGGATTGGATTTTTTTTTTCACTCAAGTTTAATTCTCCAGAGATTCATCCAGGTTGTTGCAGGTATACCCTTGTATTGCTGAGTACTAATCAGTGGTGTGCAGGTCCTACCATTTGCTTAACCAACCATGCACTTATTGAAGGATACGTTGGTTATTTCCAGTTTGGGGTTGTTATATATGAAGCTGCACTGAACATTCACACAGAAGTTTCTGCAGAAATATTATTTGCACAAAAATCTGTACACAAATGTTTATAGTAGCTTTATTTTTAGTATGCAAGTAGCTTTTAATTTATTATAATTTTGTTGTTAACACATGAGTGGTTATTTGGAATTTTTTAAAATTATTAATATGTATGTACACTTATGTAGGGTTTATATATTTGTTGTTGACTTCTCTCTTCTCTCTCCAGATATACAGAAAGGTAGATAGACAGATATAGATATTGATGTGTGTGTATTCATGTTTTTGAATTAGTGGAGTCCTTATTTAATCAATTTGATGTTTCCCATGTGTGTTTGAGAGGAATATGTAATTTCATTTCTAAATGTAGAATTCTTTATATTTCTCTTAGATCATATTAATTTTATTATTAAATCTTTTAAATCCTCATTAATGGTTTATATGCTTGATTTATCAACTACTGAGACATGTAAAATCTCCCACTATGATGTGTCATTTGAAAAGTTTTCCTTCTAATATAGTCAAGTTTTATTTCATATGTTTTAACCTGCTTTACTTGGTGCATGCAAGTTTAGGATTATTATATCTGTCTAGTGAATTTATCCTCTCATCATCAGATAGTTTCATTATTTTTCACAATAATGATTTGTGTTTGTTTGTTTGCCTTAAGGTGTTTTGTCTGATATTATTATAACTACTTTTTTATTATCATAGAGTTCTAAATATTTCAGCTCTCTTTTGGCTGGCTTGGCCCATAATATCTTATTCTATTTTTAAAAATCGTATGGATTTTTTTCATCTCTTTACTTCTAACTTCTTTGCATTCTTATGTTTGGGATGTGTCTCCTAGAGAGCATGGTGCTGAAAAAATAAAATAAACATTTTTATTATAAAATATAGTACAAATATAGAAAACTAAATATAACAAATATGGAACCAGTCATAATATTTATGAAGCAAATAGCTTTGGCATCAGCATTCAGGTCAACAGATACAATCTTCTGGCCACCCTTTAATACCTGTTCCAGGCACAAACTCTTTCCTTCCACTCAATGTAACTGATATGCTGACTTATGATAGCCACTTTCTGCTTGTCTCTGCCTCAGTTCTGAGGTTAACTACTTCTCTAAGGAGGCCTAGTTCCTTTTAGGTGATATGATATTTAGAAACCAAGATCTGGATGCTAGTTCTGTTCATTATTACTTGGACGTCCTGTCTTCCAAGTCTCAGCAGACAGAGCTCGGAAAGATATGTATGTATAGAAACCCATGCATAAACACATTATATATCTATCTATCCATCCATCCATCCATGCATCCCTTCTGATATTTCTGATTCCAATTCAAAAAGATTCATTGTTGCCTTACCAATTCTGGCCATTTCATATGAGTTCAAAATAAAATATCTCTTGAGTTCATACAAAAACTTCTGATTTAAATTCAGGGCTATAAGGTCTCCTATCTCACATCTGGATTGCCTTTCTTCTTCAGCAAGAACCCTGGTTCTCAAGGAGATAAGGGTAAAATAGAATTATAAAATCATACTTTTTTCCATACTGTATAATTAATAGCTTCAGAATAACTGTAATGATTCCAATACTAGCTCTATTTATTTGATTATTGAAGCAGTAAATTTTTTATAGCTCCTCTTCCAATATTCTTGCATTTTTAACAGTTATACTTAATCTAGATTGTCAGGGCATATAACCATTCAATACTTTTTGCCATACAATAAATATTTATTTAATGTTCACCACTAGTCCTTATGCTGATGTCTCTCTAATCGTGTTGGTTACTGAAGCTCATTCTTAAGTAGATTCGTTAGGAAGAGCCCATGAGAACAATATTCTCTAATTTCCTGCATGTTGATAGCAGTTTGTCTGCAGTTTTTAATGCTTGAAAGTCAATCTTGCTGTATATAAAGTGCTTGGCTCGCATTTTTTTTTTTTTACTTGAGTATAATAAATATATCACTCCATTTTCTTCTGGCAAAAAGCATTGCTGTAAAAAGTCTGATAATAATCTGATTTTCTTTCCTTCATATACGACTTAGTCATTTTTCCTGGAAGCATGAAAGAATTATTTTCTTTTTAGGTCCAAATATTTTACTAAAATATGCCTCAGTGTTGGCCATCCCAGGTTGATGTTCTCAAGTAGGTGTGATGCACTACTTGAGAAATATATAATTTTTATTGATGTTATTTCAAGAAAGCTTTCTTGAAATATACTTTTTGATATCTGTGCCCTTGCTTTGGGTTTCTTGTTTGGGCATTCTAGTATAGCTGTGATGATCTTCTTAGCCTGTCTTCTAATTTGTTCATTTTATTTTGAATCTAGTTACCTCTTGCTTTTATAAAAGTTCCCTCCTTTAACCTATTTTTCTCCAGGAACTATCTGTTGTGTTGATTTACTCTTGTGCTGTTACTTCTAGCTCAGTCTTCACTTCTGAGATACATTTCCTTAAATTTCTTATTATTTCCTGAGTCTTATGACTACATCCTGGGTTTTCCGATTATAATTTTTGGGTTGGTCATTCTATGGCAAGGTGATCTATGAATTTTTCCAACCATCTCTGAAGATGTTTATGGTCTTCTGAAATTTTCTGTAATAACTTTTGATATCTTTTTATTCTTTTTTATTTATCCTACATAGGATTAACTGGGCTTCCTGAAATTGAGAACTGTTGTCTTTCATCCATGCTGAAAAGTACTTAGCCATAGCGCTTTGAAAATTGCCACTTCTCTCACTCTCTACTTACAGAATATATGTGTGAGACTCTCTCATCCCACTCCCATATTTCTTGACTCCTTTTCATGTTTTCCTTTTTTGGCTTTTTGTCTCCCTGGCTACATTTAGGGACCTTATGAAGTTCTACTTCCAAAGTCATTAATTCTCCTCTTATGTATGTCTCATTTCCTTTATAATGTGTCTACTGAGTTTGTAATTTCCCACCTAAATTATATTTGTTTCTTTTAAAATTATGCCCCATGAACATCTGTTGCTTTCTTGATCCATTATCCCATCTTTTATTTCTTTAAATGCTTTAAGTACTTTTTGCTATGTTCAGTCTTTCACTGAGGGCCTATCATTTCAAGTGCATAACCTTTATTGAGGGCGGGGTCTTATTAATAGTTCCAGTTCCCCCTATGGCTGGTAAAACTCAAGCACTAGGTTATTTTTATTAGGAAATTCCCCGAGGGCAAGCAGTACTTTATGTTCACTTATTACTTTATTCTCAGCTCTCTTTTCACTTTGTCCTCTGGATATGTCCCTTTATTACACAAGCATAATAATTCACTTAAAATCACACTTGTCATTTCCCAGCCTACAGGTCATGGTTACAGAAGGATTTTTTAGAATACCTAGTTTTCAATATTGGCCATAATGGAAGTAAGGTGGGTAATTTCCATATTTCTATTTCTGTAGTTGTAATTCCAAGAGTTATAGTTTTCTAGAATGAAGAAACCACAGCAAAAAAGCATAGGCAGAGAACATGGAATCTATGTAGCTGCTGTTGGCTGAAGTTTGTCTTGCAATAATTTAACAAGAAAATGTTCATAGGGATGGTACTCATGAAATTGTTGTGTTCTATAATGTCTATCTCTTGCATTTATATGTGAATGGGAATTTGGCTGGTTACAGATTTTCAGAGGCAAACTTTATTTCTCTGAAATTTTTAAAGATACTATTCTACTCTCATTTAACATGTAATGATAGCATTTAATTAAGGAAAGTGTTTTGTTTTAAATTTTATAGGCCATTGATATGTTTGTTGGCACACCAAATGATTCCTTGTTAAGATTTAAAATCTGTATTTTACTGTGATATATCTTTGGAATATTTTGGAAAATGTTTTCCTAAAACATATTATGCTCTTTCATTCTTCAGATTTAAGTTTTCTTTAATTAATTACTGTAGCAAATTCTTGTTTTCTATCTTTAAGCTTTTTTTGTATTATATTTCCTCAGTTTTTTTCTTTGGGGCCACCAATTATGAGTATGTTAGACTTCTTTGTCTTCCATCTTTATCATTTTCTCTCTAATGTTTTGTTGACATCCATTTCCTTTTCCTCATTGTTATTCATGCTCTTAATGGTTTTAGGAGTACTCATTCTTCTTTGCAATGCTTTCAGTATGGCCCCTTCATTCCTAGGATGGTTTTATTTTGCTGTAGTACCTCAGTCCTGCTGTAAGCAAGATCACATTTTATCCCCAGCTTGATCTTACTCTGTGTCGTATTTTTGGTGGAAAAAAGTGATTGCTTACTTTTCGTTTTAAATTAATGGTGATACATTCAGTCGCAATTTTCATTTTATCTTTGGCAACATTTTCTAGTGGTGTTTTTTTTTTAATTTGCTTTTTTTTTCCCCCCTATTCTTTTCCACAATTTTATTGTATTATTTTTGTGTGGAACTTATATTGCTTTCTTTTAAAATAAATATTATTACCAATCTTTGATTAGGTAGAGTTCTACTTGCATGAGCTACTTATAGAGAGTCTTATTGGAAGTAGAGCAGAACCATGTTCTCAGCTAGCAGGAGCTCTCCCCAACTCATAGTAAAATTCCTTACAGTATAAAGTGCTGGTTGGTATATTAGTCATTTTAGCCAGCAAAGACCAACATCATAAGATTCAGTCTCTTCTACTCTGTTGCACTAACAGACTGGCTCCTTGGTTCTTTATTCAGTCCTTCTTTCCTTCCTTGATTCTCTACGGTGCCAAATTATATCCAAGTGTTGTTCCACCCATGTGTTCTATCCCTGAAATTGACATCAAAGGAATGATTTGCTTTGCCTGTTAGGGCACACTACCTATCTTGCAAGCCTGCTGACTTTATTAAAGGTCTGTAGCCATGGATGTCTTCTCTCAGCACCTGACCCTTTCACGTGCACACTGCAAGCCTTCCTTATGCTTATTGTCTGGCTTAATGTATTCTTTCTATTGTATTGTAGTGCTTGCTTTTGCTTTTCTTCTGATTTTTCTTTTTATGGAGAGGGAAAAAAAAGAGCAGAAGGGGCAGAAGGATCTTTGCTTTCTCAAAATCAGAAGTCTGTTTCTCACCTTTCTTAACAACCTTTGATATGGAAAAATGGTGGAGGCTTTTTGCAAGTCTAAGTAGATTGTAGGCTGTCCCCAGAAATGTAATTTATAATTAGGTTGTCTGGAATTTGTAATGCTTTTTTTTTTTTTTATAGAAACCAAGTTATAAACGGTAGTTGGCAACCAAGACCAGCTTTTCAAAAGAGTGTTTAGCAGGATACGTTGTGCTAACAGCATTATTCTGGCTTCACAGAACTACCATTTATTAAGTTATTTCTATGGAAAAATAAATTCCAAGCTCTAGCTGGTAGAATATGGAATCTTTTAAAATGCAAAATGCAAAGTTATGTCACTCTCTTGCTTAAAACCCGTCAATGGTTTCCTATTGTTCATAGCCTAGGGACAAAATCTTAACATGGCCTAGTAGGCCCATAATCTGGCTCCTGTTGGCTCCTCTAATTCTGAGCCATTATCCAAATGTCCTTGTTTTTGTCCTTCCTTGTTTTTGTTTTTGGGGATATGTTATGCTTATTATAGCTCTGGAGCTTTTACATACTTGGTTCCTTTTGCCTAGAATGTCAATCTCTCACATTTTGCCTTTTAATGCTTTCCCACCATTTAGAACTAAGCTCAAATTTCATTGACTTGCACAGCCTTCATAGACCTCAAAATAGGTCACATAGGCCTGCCATATACATTCTAATAGCATCATGTTCTCTTGTCTTTATGTTCACTATTATAATCCCAACACCTCTCACCATGCCTGGCACATAGTAGATTTTCAATAAATATGTGTCATTAAATGTATGGATAAATAAATAGATATTTTGTGTCAAAAACAAGCACTCTTAAATTCCAACCTGTGTATCTGAAGCCAAGGAAACTTCTCTATCCTTTACAATTCCTGACACCCTGGCCTGAGTGTCTTGGGTCTGGGTCTCAGCTGGATCATTTGTATGTTACATAGAATCCCAGGTTTCATCCTCAGGATGACCAATGCTATAAAGTAGTCCTTATTACAATTAAGTACAAACTCTGAAAAGTCATTAAAAACAGTTCGCTATCTGATTCCTCATAGGGTTACAGCTTAAATACCTGAAATATAAACACTGAAATATAAAATCAATTGCATTATATGGCTGTATAGTTTTAGATGTCTCTACCTTAAACATTCTAGAACTGTGGCCTTATAGCCTGGATTTTTCTGGAATAGTTTCATTTTTTTAAATAGATTGGGCTCTTGCTCTTAGAAAGTGCACCTCACCTGTCAGGCTTGGTGCCCTGGTTTTTCTGTTCATAAAACCTGACCACTATCCATTTATGGTCCTGTCACTCATCCGTTTGTCAAAACTGTCTTTCTGAACCTTTGTATGCTTCCTGCTGGGGCTAGATCTTGGAGAAAAAAGTTAGAAAAGTTTATAACGCTCAATGTGAAACAGAACTGAGTTTCTTTTTTTTAATTCTAAATCAACTTGCTCAAGTTTCAGTGCATAACCCTGATTCAGTTTCCTCACCTGTAAGATGGTGCATGACACTTTGTAGGTCCTCAATAAAGGTGTATGGAATCTAATTTCTGAGTTCAAAAGAGGAAGGGCAATTTCCCCAAAAGAATGTTAGTGAAAGGGTCTGTTTGGCGAAAAAGGTATGTGAGGTTGAAATCCCAGTGAATAGCATGGGAGAGGGCACCCTGAGATGGACACTGTCTAATGAGCTATGTCTGACACACGTGAAGCAAGAATGACCAAATGTGGAGGGAAGAATGAGAGAACAAAGAGCCTACTGTTGATAGTAGTTATCATCAAGTTTGGAAACACCCTCTGGGTGCCAAGCTCAAAGTAAATTTGAAAAAATTCAGCTTTAAGAAACAATGGTGATATAGCACCTCTTGTATACTCCTGGATAGAGCTGGAACGCATTCTACTAAGTGAAGTATCCCAAGAATGGAAAAACAAGCACCACGTGTACTCACCATCAAATTGGTATTAACTGAAGAACACATAAGTGTACATATAAGAATAACATCTATTGGATGTCGGGCAGGGGGAGGGGGAGGGGAGGGAGGAGGGGGAGGAGGGGACGGATATATGCATACACAAAGAGTGCAGTGCACACCATCCGAGAGATGGACACGCTTGAAACTGGGACTTCGGGGGAAGGGGGGGCAAGGGCAACATATGTAACCTAAACATCTGTACCCCTATAATAACAAACAATAAAAAAAATAAAAAAGAAAAAATTGAAGAAATCACCTTTTATCCCAAGCAACTTATTAGGGCAAAAAGATGAGTTGGTACGTTTGTCATGTGGGCATAGAATGGACATTTTATTAAAATGTTAGTATTTGAGCCACTGTCAAAGAGGTTTAGTTAACTCATTCCTTCCCCCCACTATCTCTCTGCTTTCTTGTCCCTCGATTCCTTGACGTGATGGAGGCTAGAGAATGCTACTATTTAATAGAAACATTCTTTGTCCATGAGCAAATCAAGCCTGTTTGTTAGATTGGGCTGTGTTGAAATGGGATGAGTTTATAAGGTTGTGGACTTGCTGCTTGCTTCCAGGTATGAGTTAATTTCATCTATCTTGAGAAAAGAGAGGGTTTGTACATAGGCTGATGAGGCAGCTTCCACAGATGCAATGAGAAATTAGAGGTGGTTCACTGAAGCAAGACCTGAGGAGTATCTCTGGACTGAGACCAGACTTCTAAGAATCACCTTCCTCTACAGAAGGTGGGGACCAATCAAGCACCCCCACGAACCCTTGCTGTTACCAGGCCATCACTGCTCAGTTGCCGCATGCCTGCTGCATGCCAGGCACCCTGCAACACGCACCCTAGTGGGCGAGGCAGACGCAATTACAACACGATGTGTTAAGTGTTGGAGGGGGTATGAACTGCTGTGCAAGCTTTGAACTGGGAGCAGTTGGCTTAGCCTGGAGATACTGGGGAAGGCTTTGAAGAGGAGGTGACTTCCGGGATTAGACTTATGGGAAGAAGAGTTAATCAGGTCAATCTGGGAAAGGGAAATTGAAACCCCGAGTACAGTGTTTTGCACTCTTCATGTTTGTGAAAATGCATGTGCTTTTCCTGTGGACCAAGGCTTCTTTCTGATCCATTGGCTTGTCCAACCAGAATCACCCCAAGATGTCAGTTGAGGCCAAAGGGAAGGTGAACAGGGTGTGAGATTCAGGCATCCAAGTTAGCAGTAACTGTGCACTCACAAGCACTGCCTCTTATTTGGTGGGGCTCAGGTGGGGCCCAAGACTTGCTTTTTTAATGAGAACCCAGGATAAATTAGATATCAGTAGTCCCTGGAGAAACATGGCCCTAGAATCTTCCCTGTGACACAGTGTCCAGCACAATGTTCCACACCTTAAACTCAACACAAAACAGAGGAAACACTTGTTAAATAGAGAAGCAAACAACTTTGTCACTAACAGTAAAATGAACAAGTATGACTCCTACTGCCAATTGTTCCTGGCATGTAGATTTGACCCACCTTTGGTTTGGAAGGTACCTTTTTTGGAATCTAGGAAAGTTGGCAACTTAAAATCTGAACATTACAGAGATGTTAATATTCACCGAAGTGCCAACTGTGGTTTTCTTCAGGGGTGAAACTTTCTTTTTTTATGCCAAGCTGTGATGTTTTGAAATGTTAGCATTTTGCAATGAGTATATCTCCTTTTGTATTCAGAAGAGAAGAACAAACATTACAGAAAATTGAAAATTTACCTATGCAGTGGATGGAGGGCAATTTACTTTGTTAAAAGGCATTATGAACAGGCAAAAGGGCATCATCAGAAATTGGGAAAGAAAGGAGGTTTCTATCATTTGATCACCTTCTTATTATTGATTATTGCTTTTACTTGGGGGTGGCAGATGTGCCTGACTCACTGTGGTGGACAGACATTAGTAAGACTTCAGTGGCCATTCTCAGAACTCATTTAGCAAATACATACTGAATGCCTCCTGGCCACCAGGCCCCTGTGGCTCCTGCCTCCAACAATTTCATTTGGGGTATAGTCCACCTTGAGAGCAAGTGGCTGTCAGTGGGATCCAGACTGTGGGTAGATGCTCAGGAATAAGGCCACGTGCAAGGGACCCGGTGTAGGATCAAGGACTCCCAGTGCTCCTGGGAAGTACATGTCCCTCTAGGAGACAGCCTTCACTTTGAACAGGTGTTGTCTATCCTCCATGGTCTTACAGATGCAGCTTCTCAGCACACAGAGTTAGAGGGAAACTAAGACCTCAGATGGAGGTGAGCCCTCTAGTTTTTCTGCAGGGAAAACTGAGACACAGAAAAGGGAAGGCACCTGAGGGGTGGTGCTAATATCTGTCTGCTAGAGCTAGAAAGATGGGCATGACGGGGTCCTCGTCTTCGTGGATGTCTGGTGGGACAGACAGATGCCTAAACTAACAACTTCACTATAGTGTGGTAAGTGGTATAATTTTGTCTGGGATCAGGCAAGGCTGTAGGGAAGAAAGGAGGCCATGCTGTGTGTGTTTGTGCCTGGCTCATGCCTGGGGACAGAGAATACAGCCTCCTGGCTACAGCCCCATGGAGGAGGGCATGTGATCAGCCATCATAGGTTCGTGGCTTCAAGTTCCAAGTTTGCTAAGTTCTTTGAGCCTGAGTTTCTATCCTGATAATCCTCACCACATAGGGTTTTTGTGAGGCTGATATAATGGCTGCACAAGGGTTCAGCACAAAGTCAGATTTCAGTGAACGGTATAATTCTATAAGTCCTCCAGGGAGCCATTCATCCCACATCCTTCTATAAAAGGGCTATGCCCAGCTGTGGCCAGTTCTGTCTTAAACAAAGGAAAAGGTTCTAAGAAAGTGTATTTGCTTCTTTGTGTCCCAGCCACCTCTTCCAACCTGAGATTATCGGCCCAACGTCTGTCCCAAGGCCCTGGGAGGTACTTAGGCTTGGTTAGCCTTGGGCTCCAGGTACGAACTGAATCCTTTCAATGCAGACTTCTTCTTCCCAGAGCAGACCTACAGCTCAGGGGAAGAGGCCCACAGTCCCCACCCCCAGCAAAGGTGCCCCTCTGAGCCCCAGAGCTAGCTGTGCAAGTGATTTACCTCTTACAGCAGGGAGAAGGATGGGAGCCCCAGTAGCTCCCTTTAATGCAACTGGATTAATTGCCTGCTCAGAAAACAGCTCGATCCTAAATGCTCCTAAACGGCCTCTAATACCTGTAATCTTCCCTCCGCCAAGTTGCCCTGCTGCATTACTAAAGTGGGGCTGGTTCTGGGAGCCCATTTGCTTAGTAAACAGCAGGCAGCATTATGGGAGGCCAAGGAAATCAGGCTCAGTTCCAAGGGAGGGCTGAGAAATTGATGAAAGTGCCACTGGCCTATTCACCAGCCTAATTTTATTCCAGAAAATCAAGCAGAGGAATTTGGGCTGGCTTCTTCCACAAATTCAGTGTTCCTTTGCAGGACTGGGTAATCTAATGTGAGTGTGCCGTGGGCTGTCAACCCAGGCTCCTTCCTGCCTGGTCAGTGAGGTGTCCCTCTCAGGGACCTTGCTCCTCTTTCTAAAGGCCACAGAGGAAGCTGACAAGGCACTGGGATACCTTTAAGTCAGTCATCTACCTGGAAACCAGGAGTAGGTTGGGGGTTGGCATTAGAAAGGTAGTGTGTTCTTGCTTTGGGTGCACACCTATTCAGTGAACAGGTGAGCATCACGTCACAGCTAAGAGAGTGGACTCTGGTTGATACCCTGGCTCTGCCATGAGCTATGAGCTATGTAAATTTGGGCAAGTCACCTCTCGGCATCTCAGTTGCCTCATCTCTAAAATGGGGATATTATAATAGCACCTACTTCAGGGGGTTATTGTGAGCATTAAATACCTTAGTAAACGTTAAGTTGCCTTGGGAGGATCTGGCTCATGGTAAATGCTGTACATGTGTTTGCTTTCACCGTCTCAGCTTCACTGCTTTCAGGCAGGCAGCTGTATGGCTTCCCTGAGCCTCAATCCCTTCTTCTGTAAGCTGGGACAATGGCTGTTGTGCAGGGGAACAGGGGTGAAGGGTGCACAGGGCATGCATGGCACTGAGATACCCGCTGAGCATTAGCTCATCCGCTGCCTTCCTCTCCTGCCCAGAAAACGCTGAACATTCGGCCAAGCCACCTTCTCATGCACGCCGCCACTCCCAAATGCTGCTTCTCATAGAGCTGCCCTCTCTATCCGTGTGTGCAGTTTCCATAGTGATCCACATGGAGCGCTTAGGCGAGACAGGTCACCTGGCTGGGGAGGCAGGTCGGGAGAGGGTGGGCCAGGCCCCCCTGGAAAGCAAAAGATGGGCAGATGGATGTCTTCATTCCCTCCCTTTAGGCCAGTGATGGGGAGGATCAGGGAAAGAAATCAGGATGTGCTTACTCGAGACTTCCAGCATTTGAGCCTGCCACTGCCTCCACTGGGAGCTGTCTCCACACCAATGTCCAGCCACGAGTCCTTGGCAAACAGATACTAGCAGAGAGTGTGTGTGGATTTCCATAAGGACAGCATGTTACACGACAAAGGCATCAATATGCAAAACTAGGGCACTGCAGACCATACTCAAACAACACTGGGGTGGATATCAACAATATCATTAGTGACCTCGCTACCGAAAGCCACGTTAGTCCTCACTGTGCAGATGTTTTCCTCTCTAGACCTCATATAGATGCCTGTTTCTCCACTTACTAGCTGCCACAGGATCAATCTGCTTCAATTGTTTCTTCCACAGAATGGGGCCAGCCATCATACCCACCACATCAGGTGATTGTAGGATGGAAGGAGCTTATCAACGATGCTCAGTGTTTATTGAGCACTCAGGATGCACCTGGCATTGTGCTAAATACTTGATGCATTTATTCTGTCTTATTGAATCTTCCCACTACCCACTGGAGGTGAGCCCTGTTATTAATCCCTATTATGTAGATGAGAAACGGAGGGAAAAGGAGGTTAATGTACCTGCCCAAAGTCATATAACTAGTAAATAAGGAGCTATTTGCAAAGTCCCTAGCACACAGTAAGTACTCAATAAACATATAGTTGTTTTGAAAGCTACCATTTCAACCCTTGGGGGAGAAAAGAGCTCCTGGCCTCAGGCAGGTACCAGATTAGTTGAGTGGCTGATGGGACCAGGTGGCCAATGCCTGAGAACAGCCCTGGCAGTGATGGAGCCCTGTATAAAGAGGCCGAGTGCATTTCTTTGGGGTCCCTATGGTGGGGCAAGGTTTGAAGTGGGTTTGATTCAGGCAGTACTGGTTGCTGGAGACTCAGTGCCTACTCCATGGCCACCAGGGGTGGCCAGAATAGATCAGGGGCAACACATGGACAGCAGGGACCGTCAGAAGTCACTTTAGCACCCGGGGTCATGGTGACCTCATCTGCAAATTGCACATACAGATACCTGCCCTGTGTACTAATAGGAGGCTCATGGGGACTCAGCAAGATTGGCCAGACCAGTTATTCCTCACAATCTCTCAGAAAGGAAGCAGTGATCTCCTGGACTAGGTTTAAGGAAGAAACAAATGCCTCACCAAGTAGAAGCCTTATGGCTCTGCCTGGGGCAGGAATCTGAGTGTGTCATTTTTAACCACTGCATAAGCAACAGCTTCCCATATGCCAGGAAGATTTTATTTTTCAAATCAAAAGAGCAGCTAACATTTCTCAAAAGCTGCCTATGCCCTACACATTATGTCCTTCAATCCTCACAATAATACCATAAGAGAAATCTTATTCTGATTTTACAGAAGGCAAAAAACTGATATTCCTAAGAAATTAAATGACTCACCCAATGGTAGATGGCTGACAATTTGGAGCTCTAGGTTTGAACCTAAGAGTATCTACCTCCAACAGTCTTATCGATGATTTTTATTCTACCTTCGGCTCCTAAGGCTTCTTTACACTGCCTCAGCACACCTGTCAGAGACACCTGTATTCCTGTGAGTGAATATTTTACCATGATTCACCTCATGGGCTATGAGGATGTCATGACTGTTCTGGTTACTTGTCTTTAAAATAAAGATAATAATAGCTCACTTGCTGGGTTTTCTCAAGATTAAATGAGGATGTGCATAAGGTGTCTGTCATGACACAAGAGAAGATGCTTCACTTCTCTATTAATGGACTAGATGAGGTACCATCTTTGGCTTATCAGATCAGCAGAAATGAAAGAAAAATTCATGTAATATTAAGTGTTGATAAAGATGGGGGGAGGAAAGACACTCTTATATCACTAGAGGAAGCATAAAATGGTAAAGCCATTTAGGAGAGCAATTGGCAAGACATTGCATCTAAAAGATTACTTCCAGATAGCTAGCTATCCAAGGGTCATTAAAGCATTGTTTATTGGTAATGGCCAAATATTATAGCCAACCTAAATGTCTATTGATGACATTTAGGTTGACTAATGCCTGAATAACTATGCCTGAATAACTATGGTATATTCCTTATGTGGAAGATTATACAATATTATACAACAACAATAATTGGGTAAATTTGCAGTTAGTGAGTTGAAAAAAAATCTCTAAGAAATGGAGAGAAGTGGAAAATATATATATATAGGTATGTATATATAAAATGCATTGGATTAAGTCTGCAAAGATGTACCATCCACACTGTTAAGAGCAGTATTCCAGAGCAGTGAGGGAGAACCATCTGTCTAAATGGACTTGGCACTACCTGATATTATATATATTTTACAATGTAAGTATATTCGTACACGATTTGTTTATTTACAAAGGTAAAATAATAATAAAAATTGCAGTTATAATTATAATGTATTAGGTGCTAATGCTGAGTCTTCATTTTCTTTCAAGTAAAGTAAATCAGTTAATAAACAAGCCATTTATTTATTTAGTGTGTCTACTCTGATAACTTTTATATACCATCTCTTTTTAAAAAGTTTTTTCACTGAAATGGAAATGATGATCTTCATTTTGCTGATAATGAAAGTGGGGTTTCTCAGTTAGTAAGGCACGGATCCAGGACTGAAAACTGACTGACTGCCTCTGAGTTCAGGTTTCTTTCCATCTCTTCATTCATTCGGCAAGTCTTTCCTGAGCACAGCCCACGTCCCAACCTCTGTGCTAGGTACTGAGGATGCAACAGGAGACAGGATAGAAGCACTTCCTGTTCTCAGGACATCACAGTCCAGCCAGCAACGCAGACAGATGACCCTATGCTTACAATGCAATGTGCCCTGCTGGGACTTCAGGGGCAATGACACACTCTTCACTGACATCTGAAACAAAGTAGGGGAGCACAACTAAACAGCTAGTTTTGGGTCTGGCTCATCGCCATAACGTTCACCATTACTGTGACCTGTTGATCTAAATATTTTGATTCCCAGTGGATCTATGAGTCAACAGTAAGAATGAAGATAGCTACTAAGCATTAACTACATGTCATGTATTATTACAACATTTAAATGGATTGACACATTTAATTCTTACACTGTCCCCATGAAGTAGGTACTATTACGGTCCTCATTTTACAGATGAGGAAAGTGAGGCACAGAGATTTTAAAAATACATAAATAAAACAAAACAATTAAAAATTTACTTTCCCACTGCCTTCCCAACAAAACATTCCAAGCTGCTCAACAAAACACATGTATCAAGGCTTCTTCTCTGAGTCTCCTCTGAAATCTGAACATTATTACTTGAGTATCAGATGTCTTTCCTTGTAAAAGAGTCAGTAGTAGTTGGAGAGAGGGAGAAAGGGTGAGTCTTTTGGGCTAAATCCCAAATCCCCTGTTGGCAGGAATTAACGGCCTGGGCAAAGAGGGGCCTTACTTTTCAGTAAATGTAAGTGTGTAAGAGCCTCTTGACCACAGCCCCCTAATCAGAGAAGCATCTTACTAATTTCCACTAATGCAATTAACATAATTAATTGGCTACTAGGAATTATTATACATCAAGTCACATGGGGATTAACCTGTGCCATCACTGGGGACATTATTGCTCAGTACAGAGGGTGAGACGATTGGCCTCCAAAGGGAACCTTAATGTTCTCATATATCCCTCTCATGAATGATGAGTATATTGTGTATTGGACAAAGGCAGAGAGATATTCCCAACTAGTTATCCAGGCTACTTCAGTAATAGTAACATACCAGTTCCATTGCCCTGTCACCTCCACACTGAACCTCTTCCTGCCCCTTCCCCACATTAGACCTGCTCATACTCCCACTCATTTCACCCATTCATCCAAGCTGTTCATGCTCCACAGAGCATCCTCCTTCTCCTTCTGGATCTTAACACATTGAATGCCACACAAAAGAATCAGAAACTGTTCCTTGGGGCTGCAGTGTTTTATTACGAAAATAGAATAAAAACTTTGAGTGTAATTTAAAGGTAAACATAAATAGAAAAACAAAATGAATTGACTTCTATTCCTTTAATCCACGTTTTTAGAATTAAATTGTCAATATTAATTGTAACAATAAGAATATCAACAAGTGAGATTTTATATATGGTTCACGTGGCCCCAGGGTCAAAACTCAAGTGACTTAAATACAACTCTCATGGCAGTTAATGTGTTAATTGTATTTTGGTAAACTCCTATTCATTTTCCACCAAAAGGTTCAAATGTTACCAATCTATGCAATTATTGCTAACTCTCCTCTTCAGGCATTTCACAGTGATAATATATACAAACTTCTATTTTACCAGCACTATTTGACCACCATGTGTATGCGTACCTCTTGCATTGACAATGGGACCTCAGGGTCAGTGACTATGCCATCCTTACCACTATATCTTCAGATCCTAATTACAGTTTTCAGCATTCAGTAAGACTCAGTATTTGCTGATTAGTTGACTCTGTATCTCCAGAGTAGACATAGGGCTGGGTACAAACTGACTGTGGTTCTAGGCTTGAGGGTGTAGACTTAGGAAACATGCCTATTGCATTGCCAGGGAATTATGTGAAATTCCTACTAACTCTGTTGCTCCTACTGTGTGTTTCTGATCTGAGTGAATCAAAAAACTAGAGAATCACCATCACTTTCTTGATCACCCATTACTTAAATCAGTGATCAACTTCAATATATCTATGTCTTTAATTCCTCTCTAATCTGCCTCCTCCCTACCAGAATTGTCTTAGTCTAGGTCTCAACATTTCTCACCAGACACAGATATCTAGAGAAAGCATCAAACATGAAAGAGAGAGATCAAAACAAATAAGCAGAACAACAAAAAAATTGGAGACACGATTCTGTTAATACAACTTAAAAAAAACCCAAAAACTATTACTAACATCCCCAGAGAGATGAGACCATATTGTAAAACTGTGAACAAAATATTAGAAACCAAGAAACATTCGGAAAACAATAAAGAACTCTTGGAAATTATTGAAAATATGATACTATATATTAGACATTAATAAAAGGGCTAGAAGATAAAGCTCAGGAAATCTCTAGAAAAGCAGAGGAAAAAAATCCAAAGATTTGGAAAATAACAAAACACGGGAGTAATACAGAACCAATAAGGCAGTTTCAACATCCAAAGACTAAAGTTCCAGGAAGATAAAGCAGAGAAAATGAAGGGAGGAATAATCCATGAAAAAGGTCAAGAACATTTCCTAGGTGTGAAGGATGGGTATTGCCAGAATGAAATAGTCCACCATGCGCTCAACCAAACAAATGGATAAAAACTGATCCACAGGAAGGTAGATAGTTGTGTAATTTTAGAATTATGAGACACTGATGGTACCTTACGAGTTTGGACAGGGAGTGGGAAGCAATTACTTCAGAATAACAAATACTAGTAAATACTTAGGAATCAGAATGGCTTTAGTTTTCTCAAAAGCCACCTGGATGCTAGAATGTAATGGACCTTCAAAGCAGTGAAGGAAAGTAATCATTTATTTAATCTAAAGGTCAATGATGGTCTTCACATGCTGGGCTCCTGTGTCCACTTTCTTAGGAAGCTACTGAAGGAAGTGCTCCTCCAAGACAAAGCAGGAAAACATCGGAGCACTAATGCGGGAGCGAAGCATAAAGCACGCCTGAGTGTAGGTGAAGGAAGGTCCCACACGATGGCACACAGAGAGCAAAGCGCCGGAGCAGAGCAAGCCAGCAGCTCTGGGAGAGCTTTCTGTAGGAGGATGGAATTGAAAAAAAAAAAATAACTGAAGCATCTGCATATCTTGAGAAGAGCTTTAGATAATTGGCAAAGTGTTGAGGCTGAATTAGTAATAAAAACATAAAAATGGAACAAACAAACCATAAACAAGGCAAATATTAGCTCCAGGGAAAACATAATAGTTGTGCAGGAAGGGAAAATAATCATAATTTACTGCATGGTTCAGTTCTGAATGGCATTTACATAGTCAAAACATTGTAAACACTGAGTGCTGATCTAACGGAAATTAGGATATAACTTTATTGGAAGATCGGGGAAGGTGGGTGGGAAGGATGCCCCTGTGAGTGTTCAGCGAGGGGAGCAGGGAGAGTGAAATCATCCTCCTCAGTGAGAAGTTCATAGGTAACAGCAAAGTGGAAGAATTGCACGTACCGATCAGGATTGCCCATTCAGAAATACGAGGTTAACGTAACCACAAGCAGGTGAAAAGTGCTTGCTTCTGGGTGAGAGGGGAGCTAGAGTCTACACTTACTCATATCATACATTGGAGAATGATTTGACTATTTAAACTATGTGCACATTAAACTTGGAAACAACTTTGAAATATAAAAAAAAATTACACAATGTGAAGTCAACATTCCCCAGTTTAATTCAAATTTAATGTGATGCCAATATAAACACCAACGAGATGATTCTAAATTTCATGTGCAAAATTAACAACCGATATTATATCAGACAACTCTGAAAAAGAAGAGCATTATGTGGGTGAATGTCGGTGTGGGGGGTAGATTAGCTAGTTAAGACATTAAAGTATATTTTACATTTCATTAAATAAAACTATATGATTCTGGTATGTTATTAGACAAGAAGAATACAGTAAAAAATGTAGAAATAGATCAAAATACAGTATGTATTTAGGATATGATAAAAGTAGAATAGAAATTAATGGGAAAAGAGATAGATTATTTAGTAAATAGTGCTGGGTGGCCACATAGAAAAAATGCAATTGGATCCATAGCTCACAGAAAGGGTAAACTTAAGATGGATCAAAGAATCAAAAGTTTAACACAAAAGATGAAAGTACAAAAGTAATAAAAGAGGCTACTGTTTATTTGTACACTTGGAGTAGAGGGAGCACAAGTATGACATAAAACCCAGAAGTCCTAAGAGGAAAGATTGATAAAACATATTGAATAAAAATTTAAGAAGTCTATGCAGCTGAAATTACTATAAAGCAAAGTCAAAAGACTTCAAACTGAAAAAAATTATAACTCACACTTTTCCAAATATAGAAAGAATTACTGTAAATCAGTAAAATAGGGAACAACCACCCAACAGAAAAACAGCACAGGAGATAGTTTCTGGGGAAGAAAAGTCTAAATGACTCATAAACATTTGAAAAGATGCTCAAATTAATTTCAAATTCTAGGCATATACAATAAAATTTTACTGAGATATAATTTTTCACATATTAGATTGGAGAAGTTAAAAAAAGTGTACTAGTTGGTGAGGAAGTGGGGAAAACAAGCACTGTCACATATTTCTGCAAGAAATGCAAAATGATACAATCTATGTAGAGAAGATAATTTAACAAATCTATAAAAATTATATCTACAACGCCTTTGAGACCAAATATTCTACTTCTAAGATTTTTTCTTACTAATATACTCACACACACATGAAATAATGTTTATAAGAACAAATGACTGCAAACTACTTATATATCTACTAACGGGGAACTGTTAAATCCACTAAATTTTATCCATATCATGAAATAATAACAGCCATTTATCTTGAGACTTTACCGAATTCATTTATCAATTCCAGGAGTCTCTTGGTTGAATAAACTCTTTGTGTCTTTGAGTGACTTTCAAGATATATGGACAAGTGACCAAAACAAGGTGCTACGGTAAGTCTACTAATATCTTTGTTTAAAAAAAGAAAGGTGTTGGGAAGTTATATGTGACAGTGATTACTCATGCATAAATATTTATGTATTTATCAACTCTACACTTTGATCCACTGCACTGAAGAAAACTAGGAAGCTGAGGGACATGGACTGGAGGGAAAGTTACTCTTCATTGCATAGGCATACCTCCGAGATATTGCGGGTTCTGTTCCAGACTACTGCATTAAAGCTAATATTACAATAAAGCAAGTCATATAAATGTTTCCCAGTGCATATAAAAGTTATATTTACACTATACATTAGTCTAGTAAGTGTTCCATAGCATTATGTTCAAAAAACATGTACATACCTTAATTGAAAAAATACTTTATTGCTATAAAATGCTAAGGATCATCTGAGCCTTCAGCAAATCACTAAATCTTTTTTGCTGGTGGAAGTTCTTGCCCCGATGTTGACGGCTGCTGTCTGATCAGGTTGTTGGTTGCTGACGGTTGAGGTGGTGGCGGCAATTTTTTAGAACAAGACAACAGTGAAGTTTGTTGCGTACATTTCTTCCTTTCATGAAAGATTTTCCCTGTAGAATATGATACCGTTTGATAGCATTTTACCCCCAGCAGAACTTCTTTCCAAATTGGAATTGATCCTCTCACACCCTGCTACTGCTTTATCAACTGAGTTTATATAATATTCTAAATCCTTTGTTGTTATTTCAACAATGTGCACAGCATCTTTATCAAGAGTAGATTCCATCTTAAGAAACCACTTTCTTTGCCCATCCGTAAGAAATGACTCCTCATCCATGAAAGTTTTATCACGAGATTACAGCAATTCAGACACATCTTCAGGCTCCACTTCTATTTCTCTTGCTATTTCTACCACATCTGCTATTACTTCCTCCACTGAAGTTTTGAACCCCTCAAAGTCACCATGAGGGCTGGAATCAGCTTCTTTCAAATTCCTGTTACTGTTGATACTTTGACCTCCTCCCACGAATCACGGATGTTCTTAATGGCATCTAGAATGGTGAATCCTTTCCAGAAGGTTTTCAATTTACTTTGCCCAGATGCATCAGAGGGATCAATATTTATGGCCGCTATAGCCTTTCAAAATGTCTTTCTTAAGTAATAAGACTTGAGAGTAGAAACGACTCTTTGATCCATGGGCTGTAGAATGGATGTTGTGTTAGCAGGCATGAAAACATTAATCTCCCTGTACATCTTCATCAGTGTTCTTGGGCGACCAGGGGCATCGTCAATGAACGGTAATATTTTGAAAGGAATCTTCTTTTTCTAAGCAGATCTCGACAGTGGGCTTAAAGCATTCAGTAAATCATGCTGTAAACAGATGTGTTGTCATTCAGGCTTTGTTGTTCCATTTAAAGAGCACAGGCAGAATAGATTTAGCATAATTCTTAAGGGCCCTAGGATTGTTGGAATGGTAAATGAGCACTGTCTTCAACTTAAAGTCACCAGCTCCATTAGCTCCTACCAAGAGTCAGCCTGTCCTTTGAAGCTTTGAAGCCAGGCATTGACTTTCTAGCTATGAAAGTCCTAGGTGGCATATTCTTCCAATAGAAGGTTGTTTTGTCTTCATTGAAATTCTGTTATTTAGTATAGCCACTTTTATCAATTATCTTAGCTAGATCTTCTAGATGACTTGCTGCAGCTTCTACATGAGTACTTGCTGCTTCACCTCGCACTTTCGTGTTCTAGAGATGCCTTCTTTCCTTAAACCTCATGAGCCACCTCTGCTATTAAATAGCTTCAAAGTTTTCTTCTGCAGCATCCTCACCTCTCTGAGCCTTCTTGGAATTGAAGAGAGTTAGGAACTTGCTCTGAATTAGGCTTTGGCTTAAGGGAATGCTGTGGCTGGTTTGATCTTGTAACCAGACCATTCAAACTTCTCCGTATCAGCAATAAGGCTGTTTTGCTTTCTTATCCTCTGTGTTCACTGGAGTAACACTTGTAATTTCCTTCAGGAGCTTTTCCTTTGCATTCACGGCTTGGCTAACTGGTGCAAGAGGCCTCGCTTTCGGCTTGTCTTGGCTTTCAACATGCCTTCCTCAGTGAGCTTAATCATTTCTAGCTTTTGAGTTAAAGTGAGAGACGTGTGGCTCTTCCTTTCACATGAACACTTAGAGACCACTGTAAGGTTATGAATTAGCCTAATTTCAGTATTGTTGTGTCTCAAGGAATAGGGAGGCCTAAGAGAGGGAGAGATGGGGCAACGGTTGGTCGGTGGAACAGACAGAACACACACATTTATCCATTAAGTTTGTCATCCTTTATGGGTACAGTTCATAGCACCCCAAAACAATTACAATAATAACATCAAAGATCACTGATCACAGATTACCATAACAGATACAATAATAATAAAACACTTGAAATAGTATAAGAATTATCAAAACATGATACAGAAACACAAAGTGAACACATGCTGTTGGAAAAA
The DNA here is from genome assembly GCA_004363605.1 of Indri indri. Classification (NCBI taxonomy): domain Eukaryota; kingdom Metazoa; phylum Chordata; class Mammalia; order Primates; family Indriidae; genus Indri; species Indri indri. The sequence goes on from RJWJ010000869.1 coordinate 121,995, forward strand.
ATGGCACTGACAGACTTGCTTAACACGGGGTTACCACAAACCTTCAATTTGTAAAACAAATGCAATATCTGTGAAGCTCAACAAAGTGAAGTGTAAAAAATGAGGTACGTCTATGTGCTCTTTTGTGCCTTTTGAATTTTGAGCCTTAGAAATGTATTATTTATTTAGAAAACTACATGTTAAATTAATCAAAAACTTCTTAAAATGCTATTTAAGAAGTTGTACTGTAAGTAAAATGTTCATAAAAGTGGAAAATATTTTGCTAACATGGACACCAAGAAACATTAAAATTATTTTTGAATGATCCTGTGTCCCTATATCCACATAAGTTATCTCTTTCTTAATCAGTGTGAGTGGCCCAAACTCTCCATGTTTATGTGGCAGAAACACTGTAAAATGAAAGAGTTAAAATACATATTTAAAGACTTTACAGTCACCTAAGGTAATAGATCACATACCTAAAGAAATAGGCACGTGATTTTTATTAATAGAAAAGCAGAGTCTCGAGGGAAAAAAATCCTATCATTAATTGTCAGAAAAAACTGATAAAATTCAACTTTTACTTTTGATTAAAATCTCTAAGCAGACTAAGAATAAAGGATAATATTCTTAACTTGTCAAAGGTTATATACTTAAAACTGATAGTAAATACGATGCATTTTTGAGAAACTTTAGAAATATTCTCTTTAAGATTGTGAACAAGACAAAGATCCTCACTATCTCTGGTTCTGTTTATCAAAGAAAGAGGAAGGGAACAGACTGAGGTGTACACATTAGAAGGAAAGAGATATAATTGTCATTATTTGCAGATAATACAATCATATATACAGAAAATGCAACACAGTTGAAAAACTATTAGAATCAATAAAAGTTTTACTAGGTAGCTGGATATAATGTCAGCTCAGAAAAATCAATAGCATTCTTCTATGCCATCAACAAGTAACTAAAACATATAGCTTAAAAAAGATGCCATACACTATGGGGGAAAAAAAATCTATAACATGTCTAAGAATTCACTTAATAGAGAACTCACAAAACCTATATGAAGACAACTTTTTAAAAAATATAATAATGGTCAGAGAAAAACTGAACAAATCTAGGCATTCTATGCTCTTGGATAGGATGAAATGATATAATAAATATGCCAGCTTTTGATTAAATTAATCTACAAACTTAACGCAATCTTGTAAAAATTCTAATTGGGCTCTTATAAGAACTAAATAAACTTAAAATGTGTAAGAAAGAATAAAAAACCATTACTAGCTAAGATGGATGATGAGGAGTTGCCCAATCCAATATTGAGACAGACAATAAAGGCCTAGTTACAGTGGAATTGAATAGTGAGCTCTGAGAGAGACCACAAAAAATGTAAATATATATTATATGATAAAGCTTAAATTGCACATCAATGGGTAAGTGATCAACAGATTAGTAGATGTGTTGCAAATACTGGCTCAGCCCATGCAGAAAAATAAAGCATAGATCACAAAGATGGATTCCAAATGGATCAAATAACAAAATATGAAAACTAAAACTATAAAGTTAATAGAAGAAAAGAAAGGTGAGTATCTTTGTGACTGAAGGGTGGAGGACTTAAAACTCGAAAGGCTCACATAATAAAGCAAAGAATTGAGGGATTTTGTCATATAAAAATTATGACTTTATGTTCAGTAAAATAGACAAAACACAGATTGGCAAAAGAAACTTGCAATGTCTTAAATCAACCACTGAATAATATCTAGAGTATAAATGCAACTTGTGAAAATGTAATGGAAAGGACAGAAACCCTTCCTCCAAAAAACATGCAAAAGTTATGTGAACGACAGTTAATAAAGAAGAGGAAATGCAAAATAAGCATTAGATTGATGCTTGAACTAATTAGTTATCAAAGTGGGTGAAGGACATGAACAGAAACTTTTCAAAAGAAGACACACTAATGGCAAACAAACATATCAAAAAATGCTCAACATCTCTAATCATCAGAGAAATAAAAATTAAAGCAATGTATTGTCATTTACACTGAACAGACTAGCAAAGAAATAAGTTAGGTGGTGCTTAGCAAGGGCAGAGCTGTGGGAATGTAAGAACTCTCAACCCCAACTTGGGGAGTGTAGACTGTTGTAGCCATTTTAGAAAACAATCTGTAGTACTTAGTGCCACTAACATAATCTATGACCCAGAAGTCCAAACCCAGATTTACAGTCCAGAGAACTTTTCATAGAGCTCCATGAGTGGACATGTATCAGAATGTCATATGAGGTGGGCGTTTGGAGGTAATCTGGTACCCACTATGGGGGTATGGATTAGAAAAGTGTAGACTACAAGGCAAGGATTCAAAACAATGTGTGAAATGTACATAGAGTCACCCAAATGGAACTTAAAAATTACTGCTGATTGAAAAAAAAAGGATGAAATAGATTGAGCTATAAATGATTCATCTGTGAACATTTAAAATAACGAATTGCATTTTTCCAGAACACAAATAAAGGAATATAAATTAAACACATTAAAAAGGCAGTGGGGTCGGGGAGGGACATGGGAGAAGACCACAAGGAGATAAGGGGGTGACTCAGTACATGAAGTAAGGAAGGGTCTTTTGTGGACCAATGTGGTCAGATGCTGTAAACAGAAGCCTATCATTAACTCAACTACCTGCAGTAGAGGTCAACAGGAAGTCGGGTTCATCATACCTCCACAGAATAAGTATTGAACAAGTATTGTAAAACTATCCTGCTTATTCCTCTGCCTAGAACCCTGTGTAAAGATGTGTCCCTCAATAACAGCCCCCAGCACAGCTGCTGAACGGGAGGAAAAGGTTGCAGCTTAGGTGATGTGCAATTTCCAACAGCTAGCTGTGACCACACTGCCTGCTCTCCCACTGGTCAGACATACTTAGGGTACCACTGCTCCACTGTGGGAAATTGTGGTACTTGGTCAGGAAAGTCTCCAGGATAGAGATCCACTCTGATTCATTTCTACACTTGATCTTGGCCAAAAGGCTGAGAAATGACATGAGTCATTTCTATCTCAAGGACTTAATAATTCATTGAATGAATAATTTTAAACTTAGCCAAAAGTGCTTGGCCAAAGACCAGACGGTTTGCTTCAAATTAAAAATGGCCAGCAACTGTGAATGGCTTGAGATTTTGTAATTTTCAGAGGGACTGTGGGCTGGTTTGCAATGGAAAAACCTTGGGATGTCACTCTCCTTCCCCGTGTTATCCAGCCAGGTTGCCAATCACCTTCCCACCTTTCTTGCCACAGGGGTGGGGATGTGACCTCCGCAAGGACAATGAGAGCCTGTCATTGAAGACAGGTGGTATCTCCAGATCACCTTTCTAATTTCTTGGAGGGGGTCACTAGCAAATGAAGATAACAAAGAGAAAAGCAGTCATGTGAGTGGGAAGGTGAAAGGGAGAGAGGAAGATGGAGAAGACAGAAGACAGACATAAAGCCCAATCCTACCCCTGGGCTTTTAAATTACATGAACCACAAAATTATTCTTCTGATTAAGTTTTTTTAAGTTGGGTTTCTATCAATTGAATCCAATAGAATAGATGCCTTGCCCAAGATTGCACATCCGGTAAATGGCTGACCCAGTCGCCTTCCTGATGCAAAGCCAAGTCACTCCCTGTCTAACCACGCTGTCTCTTGCCTAGGCACAGATTCGGACTGGTTCAAAGGGTCCACCTTGGCTCCCGGAATGTTGGACACTCCGCGGGGGAACTGCTTCAGTGTGGAGCCAAGCTTCATCCTTTATAGGGAGATCTAACTTTTAGAAATTGCCCAGGCTTAGATCTGTGGAATGAGAAAGAAAATCCAGAAAACATTTTTTTTCAAAATTGTAGTGTGACTGGAAGGAAATGAGAATGACACGCTGTATGTCAAATGCTTGGTTTGGAAGGCATTTCTCAGGGAGTCCAAATCTGGTTTGAGCCATAGCCTCCTCACTGCAGCAAGTAAATCACCACCCAAGGAGGCTTCTTTGAAGAGACAGACGGCACAGAATCAGGGCATTGGAGTTGGACTCAGTTCTCCCCTTGCTGGCTGCATAAATTCATAATGTACTTACCCTCCCTGTGCCTTAGGGGCTTCATCCATAAATTGGGGATGATGATGCCCTCCTCATGGGGTTGTTTTTCACAGATGAAAGGTAATCATACACACATAACATCTGGAAATGTTCTTGCACATTGTTGACCCTCAGTAAATTATATATCTCTCTACATAAGGTATATGTTATATGTATTTATGCATATTAGACTTTTTAAGGCATTAATCCTGGTGTGTTGATTAAAACATCTGCCTTGTTACTCTATCATCATACCCTGCAAAGAGCTGGGCCACTCCCATTTCATACACTCCCCAGTGGGCTCATTCTTTTAGAAATAGTCATCAGGCACACACAAAAAGCAATTTAAATGGTTCATCTTTCCTCTTTTCATCCATAGACAAATTTCAATAATTATCTTAGTCAACCCATTAATTAGTCTAAATTTGCCCAAGCATAATTGATGCTGCCTACACAATTTTCTATAAAAATTTGAAATGGATGGCTAAACAGAGATTTTTTTGTTTGTTTGACTAAGTGCATTTTCCCCTTATGCAAAATGTGTTAGTCAATGCTTATCTGGTGTAATAAGCTGGTTTTGGGTGTTCTTGTCTGCATCTGTGATAGAAAGAAGTTTGAATCTCTGAGTTCAAATTATGCCTTGGCAGTTTCTAGCTTGTTGACTTATGGTCTGCTCCTTGAACTCTCCGAGAACACCTGTTGCCTAACTTGTTGAGTAGGGATTTGGTTGACTCACCTTGCCTTCTGGAACCCCTCTCTTACCTGGACTTTCCTAGATGAACATTGGTCTGACTACTATACCCACATCCTTGAGTAGTTTGTTTTTCTGGCCCTTCTGCACATCTTACTTGTTGGGCTTCCCCAAGGATCCATCCTTAATCCTATTCTATTATTTGGCAATGCTGTATTCTTGGGTAATCCAATTAGTCTCAAACCTTCACTGCCACCTGTACATGAAGGGGATACTCCTTATGTATTTATATCAATCTATGACTCCAGTATTGCTGTTTATAATTATTTTCTAATTTCTAGACAGTTCTTTTCAAAGGACATTCTGTTCCTCATAGAAACAATTAAAAGAATAAATATGAGGAAATTTGCAACAGCATAAAAACTTCCAGTTTTTTTTTTTTTTGCTAGATTCATGATGGAGACCAGAATGAAAGAATACAAGAAAAGAATGATAACTTTCAAACCAGATTCCTGAACAATTTTAGACACCCTGGTAATCAGATATAGGAGAACAATATCTCCTTAACCAAACAAAACTGGGTCATGGATGTGGCTACAGAAGAGGCACAGAAAAAAATCTCTAGAAGAAAACCCAAATATAAATAAAAATTATGAATCTAAAGGTAACATTTCAAACCCACAGAATAATGTTGGATTATTCAATAGTATTGCTTAGCAGCTTACATATATGAAAAGTATCCAATGTTATCTCAAAACAAATGCCAGATGGAATAAAACTCTCAGTGTCGTACAAAAGGAAAACAAAAATGACACCACAATTTCGGTAAATATTTATGAAATTTGCATGGAAAACTTTTTAAAACATGACATCAAAGACAAAACTATTAAAAATAAATAAATTTAACCCCTCAAAGGATAATATTTTCTCCTTATTGTAGATCATTAACACATTCAAAAGTGCATGCCTAAATGGGAAAGTATTTGCCATACCCAGAACCAACCAAGATTGATGCTGTTAATATATAAAGTGTTCTTACAAATCAATAAGAAAAAAGATGAGTGTCTCCAAAGAAAAATGTACAAGAGAGGTAAATTTATAACTTTACAAAAGAAAGAAATACCAGTAGCCAGCAAGCATGAAAAATGGTTCCATTTCGGGTACCAAAGAATGGAAAATTAAAACAATAAGATTTTTGACATATGATATTTTTATGGATTAAAATGAAAAATAGTCCCAGTTATTGGTGAGAAGGCAGGGCTATTAGAAGTCCTCTGAGCAGTGGTACAGTCAATTTTAGAGGTCTGCATGGTTCCTTACGGTCTCTCTCCATATTCTATCAAAACCTCAAAATGTGAATAGTTTTTCACTGGGCAACTCTATTTCTAAGAATGTATCTGAAAGAATAAAGCAAATCTGCATTGATGCACGTATGGCAATGCTCTCTGAAATGGCATAATGATAGAAAATTGGAAATAACATAAAACTTCAATGATAGGTGAGCTCAAATAAAATCTCTTCCCAAAAGAGTTGTGTAAATTTATTTCCAATTCCTTACTCCATCCCATTCTGTCCCAAACCCATACCAATCTGTTCTTTCTTCCCCACATACTTTTCTTTTCTTTCCGTCACACACACATTTACTTTCTCTCAACCCATTTTTACTTTCTTCATTTCACTCATTTTTATTAATACTTTTTTTTTTTTTTTAGAGACAGGGTCTTGTTCTGTAGCCCAGACTGGAGTGCAATGGCCTGATCATAGCTCACTGCAGCCTTGAACTCCTGGGCTCAAGAAAGCCTCCTGCTTCAGCCTCCCAAGTAGCTGGGACCACAGGGACACACCACCATGCCCGGCTAACATTTTTAAAATTTTTGTTGACAGGGGGTTTCTCTATGTTGCCCAGGCTGGTCTCGAACTCCTGGCCTCAAGTGATCCTCTCACCTCAGCCTCCCAAAGTGCTGGGGTTATAGGCGTGAACCATCACACCCAGCCCACTTTTACTTTCTACCTCTCCCCTCCACTCAGTTTTACCTTCCTTCCCACCGACCATTTTTCCTTTCTCTCAGCTGTTTCTGCTTCCTCTCACACAATGATCCTTTCCTTTCTCTCCCTCTCTCTCTCTCTCCCTCCCACCCCACCACAAACACTTTCCTTCTGCCATAAACTTTTACTTTCTCTCTTATTTCCATTTTTACTAAACTCTCACGGTTTTTCTTTCTGTCACACATGGTTCTATTTTCTCTCTTACACATGCTTTGACTTTTTCTCCTGCACCACCACTTTTACACACTCTTTATTTGCTCTCTCCCGACATACCCGGTTCACAGGGCAGCCAGGACCGGGTCGAGACCTGAAGCAGACACCGTTGCGGTAGCCCAGGGTGGAGCCGAGTTCCTTCCACCACGCGTGGCAGTAGTGGGAAGGAAGGCGAAGCCGCGGCTACAGCAGACATTTCTCAGGTGCACCTGATGGGCCCGAGCAGCTGTTTGGTGAATGGATGGCAGAATCTAGAACGATTTCAAGGTTTCTGGCTGGGACAACAGAGTAGATAGAAATGCCAACAAGAGCATCACAGAAAGCGGTAGAAGAAGCAGTCCTGAGTGTTCCTTGATCCTGGAGCCCCTATATCTAAGGTAATATTAACACAATACCTGTGGCACTTTCAGACAAAGAAAAAGCCCTTAGAAGAAGAGAAAAGAGTCCATCATTACACACAGGCAGTCCTTGAATTTCTTTTCTTCAACTTTGAACAATTCTGCCTCTTGTGTGCTATTTAGGGGCATCCTTAAAACATTTTCCTCTGCAAAACTTAAGCTTTGTGCATCAACAGATTAAAAAAAAAAACTTAAAAATATTTTTTAAAATACAGCATGATAGCAAATTTTTTCCACCACGAGTTAAATGCTGGCGGCATCACCTCTTGGCCCAATATTGCTGATGCAATCGTCTCTCCCCGAAGGCCTTGCAGACTCTGTGAGGGAAGGGAGGCTGTCCTAACTGCTCACCAGAGGGCTCAACTACCCACTAGAGTGACAGCCACTTACTGGGTGCTCAGGAAATATGTTGGAATGAATGACTACTTAAAATCATTTTTCATGTTGTCATTATTATTCTGTGAAAACAGAACACCAAGATGGAATGACGGGAGCACTTGCACTTGTGATGAGAAGCGCAGGTCCATAAACCCGCGGCAATGATGGAAATCATGAAGCATCATTGGAAGTGGGACATTTTTAGCCTCAATTGGATGCTCATCGGACTTAAGCTGGTCAAATTTGTGCTCAAGTGTCAAGGAAAAGAACAAAATTAAAGTAATATTGAATGCTAGAAACAGAGCATTGAAGATTTTACGTAAAAGGTAAGACAAGTTGGGGGGTTATTATTATTTTTTAGACTTCTTGAAACAGAACTCCTCACTGCTTAGCAAAAAAAGAAAACCTAAGTCAACTGTTCAAACATCGGACATTTGCCTTTTATGTAAATTTTCAGGAAAGTATTGTATTCTGAAGTAAGGGCTCCATGGCCCAGTAGCTTACCTGAATATTTCATCTATGGAGAGAGGTGAATTCTTGCCAGCATACCAGATTGTGGGAGCTGACTGACAGACAAGCTCTCTAATGTGACTTTCAGAATAATTCAGGGCATTGCTGCTTGAGCACCTGGAGACATGGAAACTAATGGGTGCAGAATGCTCTGGGCCTGGAAGGAAGGATTTAATGCTCAGATAGGCACTTGGTACATCATCCATTGTTTATCTTCATATAACGGATTGGTTAACTGATCAATTCAAAGTATCCATGTTACTGTCCCAGGCTCCTAGGATACAGCCATGGAAACACAGATAAACATCCCTTCTGCCCTCATGGAGCTGACAGTCTCGGATAGCCAGGTGCAAATAGACAGACAATTAAGAAACTAAATAAGTAGATTATAGAGAATGAGGATAGAACATGATGAGCACAGTGGAGAAAAATAAAATGGAGATAAGGGTAGGTGGTGCTAGTGTTGTAGGACAACTGCAGCTTTCAATAGGGTAGTCAAGGAAGTTGTGCTGGGCTGTGTTATTATTCAATATCCACGGCTTCCTCCCCTCAAAGTGGTTATGCATCCCTGCCACAGCCGCACGCCCTACGGTCCTTCCCTGCAGGCTGAACTGATTTCCTTGCCCCTGAGACGTGAGGTGTGTCACATGACTTGCTTTGGCCAATGGAGTATGAGCAGATGTGTTGTATGCCACATCCCAATAGGAACACACTTGTGCATTTGGCTCAATCTCTTGTTTCTTGCTTCTGTCATGAAAATGAAAACAGAATGTCCCAGGCAGGGGCTGGTCCTTTCGCCTGGGTTCTGGAATGAGAGCCACAGCCTCCAGCGAGCCCCCACCTATGGGGGATGTGAGCAAGAAGAAAAAGTTTGTTGTGTAAGGCAATGACATTATTTTTCTGTTACCACAATAAAACTGATTAATATAAAAAGCCTTTCTAAGAGTGTGATATTTAGGCAAAGACAAGAAGGAGATAAGATGATAATACTGAAGCCCAGAGAAGTGATGTGACTCTCTTAAGTGGTGAAGACTATATTAAAATTATTCCTCCCTGGGGTTGTTCACACTATCTCCTCTGATAGTGACCTGCCCAGCTCAGATCACAAATGCCATATTGTTGGCAATATCCCCCTGCCTGGTCAATTGTATGTGCAGCCTCTCTCCCTAAGTAGGGTCCTAAGGCAACAGGCCTCCAACAGTCAAACCAGCCCCAAGTTACTTGAGGCACATGGTCTTTTCCTGCAACTGAAGGCAAAAGTGACTAAGTCTTCAGCTGAATTCTTCTATCTCCTCCTCATCTTTTATATCTCACTGGGACTTTATGATAAGTCTGTGAGACAAGGCAGGATGGTGATTATCAACACCTCCCATTCACAGATGGGAAAGCTAAGGCTGGGGGCTAAGCAGTTTTTTTAAAATCATGCAGTGCATGGGTGTTGGTCATGCAAATTCCACTTTTCTGGAACCAGGAATATCACTACATTTCTAGAACTTGCATATACTTGATTTTTTTGAGCCTCATTGATTGATTTGCTATCTCTATTATTGATGAAGAAAGTGAAGCTCAGAGACACAAAGGAACTCTCAGAAGGTCTTAGGGACCTTAGGAACTTAGGACCTTAAGGAACTTAGAAGAGCAGATTAGAACCAAAGATTTTTCTTACACCAGAACTGTGCACAGCCTAAGCCCTGTCCTCTATGTGGGTTTCTATGAAGATACAGCACCGAAGCTGTTGGCCACCAAACACATTGCACGTTGCAGTTAAAGAAGTTCAATGAACATTATTGCTTAATCAATTCATCCTTAACTAGGTGACAGGAAAAGCAGCTGCTGATGCCCAGGGAGAGGCTAGATGCAAAGTGCATGAGGAAACCACTTACAATGATGCATCTTCATTTAGAAAGAGCTACTCCCCTCCAGAGTCAGACCACCATCAGCCACAAGTCTAGGGGTATAACAACAAGAAGGGATATGTGTCTCTCTCCTCTGAACTTCTGCTATGCTGGACATTTTTCCCAATTGGGAGAGACCGCCATGCTGTAAACATAGGAGGCAACTCTGCCTGGCAGAGACAGGGTAGTTAGGATCGAAAGCTCAGCTTCTTCATGGAAAGGCTGTGTGGTCTTGAGCAATGACCTCAAAGGCTTGTTTTGAGTGTTCACCCCAGAACTCGTTCATTGATCCATTCATTCATTCATTTGAATGTATTCTGAGTGCTTGCTGTGTATCAGTTATTGTGTAAGACCCTGGGAATACAGCAAAAACAAGCAGCCAGTCTCTGTTCCCCAAACACCCACAAATCCTCAATAGTGTTCCATTTAGAATGCACAGAACAGTTACCCTTTTCCTTGTAAAGAGAGCCTCTGCACCCAGCAAAACAACTCAACAGGTCATAGGAGGCCTTGTAGCCAGAAGGAGGTCACAGGGATGTAGAATTCCTCTAGAGTCCCCATCCCTTTGCTGATACAAGCAATACAGACTCAAAACCCCACGTCTCATGAAACCCATGGGCAGCCAGTCCCAGACCACTCTGCTGCCAGAGGTCAAACTCTTAGCCAATCCCACCACTCTTTCTATGTTTCCTGGTGATTGGGAGAGCAAACGGATCGAGAGAATTGGTGGCTAGGGCAGAGAATGGTTGTTTTGAGCATCAACTTTAAGTTGTATGAAATTGTAAAAACAACAACAAACAAACAAGCAAAACAAAATAGTCACACAAAGAAAGTGGTTGAGCTGCCACAGTGAAGAACTGGAACTAGCTATCTATGTTTCCCTTACCTCTATAAACCCCACATGCCAGCTGCAATCTCAGGATGCCTAGGCAAGAGAGTCAGGAAGGCTGGAACAACCATGTGCCTCACCCACTGGGCCTTGCCCACAGCCAACCCATTCAGGAATTACAGACACAAAGATCCTTTCGGTTAAATGAATCACATGTTTAATTGTTGCTGTTGATCTTGACAGACCTATGAAGGGGAAAATGGACACAGATGACAAGGAAGGGAGGGGCTGAGATCTATCTCGTAGCTCCCGGGAAGAAGTGGAGCAGGTGAGAAGGCCCACTCCAGGCAGTGATTAGCACAGCGACGTCCCAGTTAGAGTTGGGTATTGTGCTCGTCTCAAATTCACCTCGCCCCCATGGATTTTCTATCCTATCATTACTGGCTGAGAGCGACTCTCCTTATGAGCACTGCCTTGATGTCACCACCTACAATACAGCCACATGCATTTACCTTGAATTGTTGTCTGGTGCCAATTTGCAGCTGACACGAAGCTAGCTGACCAGAACCGGGTCCCTGGGATGCATGGCAGCCTGGGGCTTGGTGTCCCCAAGACCCTGAACAGTATTCTCAGTGTGAAGGAGCTGGGAACACTTTAACCAAGATGGCAGCTTGCAAATGCTGAGTGAATGGTTCCCATCAAGGCTGCACGAGTTTGCCGGGTGAACTCTATGAGCACAAGCACCCCAAAATCAGGCTAAAGGCCAGATGCTCCTGTGCAGTCCTTCCACTGTCCTAATAATATCCTCAGCACTTATTATGAACTGTGGGTGATTATGCTGATGGGATAGAAAGTCAGAGGGGTTGGGAGAATTGTTGTAGTACAGAGAATGACTTAAATCTATATAAATCTTTGCAAAATTCTGCCCTTTGAGCAGGGTTTAATGCCACATTGCCTGCTCTGTAATGCATGCAAAGATTCCAAGCTGTATCAGTCCCTAGAGAATATGCAAGCCACCGTGGATTGTGTCTTCACCTACCTGTCTTTTTGCAACCCCAGAGACCACAGCTATAAGGAAGAAGGAAGCTCCTGGTTTTAGCAACACAGGTAACTTATGTGAAGCACCTAGTATAGTGCCTGGCACCCAGTTGGTGAGCAAAAAACCTATGTTTCCTTGCCTCTATGCCATCCTTTTTTCCCCCAATAAGTTCACTTAATAGATTTTTAATACATTCTAAGTTTCTGCCTCATGATGTCTAAAGGCATATTGCTACCATTATTAAAAGTGTCTAAAGGCATGTTGCTGCTATTATTAAAGGACGGACAGTATATAATTAGGAAGAGAACGGAATGATACCTGGAGAACAGAGGGCATGGCCTGATACTACAGTCTCTTCCATTGATGTCCTTTGACCCCGGACTTGAAGAAACTGGGCCCTGAGAAGGAAGAACAACTTGGTCTCCAAACATCCCTGCTGATGCTATTCTAAATGCAAAGAAATGTCAAAGCTGAAATAACCATAATGCGATTGTACTTAGCCTGTTTACTGAAATATCAGTCATTGCTTTGCACAGCAATTCCATTTTTAAAGTTCATTGTGCCAGAAAAATGTTGCAGCTCCTTAATTCTTATTTTCTCATCCAAGCCGGGTGGGAGGTGAGAAGTTTTTTGAACTGTATGGAAATCCACATTCCAGCAGTATCGCAGAGCTCTCTTCTGGCATCCTGCACACTTTCTCTTCCCTGAACCCAGGGAAAGTTCCCACTCCCATGGCCTGCCCTCATTCTGACAGCAAGCATTAAAAGAGCATCGGCAGGAGCAAAGACAAAAAAGAGAACAGCACGGGGCCTCGGAGCACCTGGCCTGCTGTCTGGGGAGGACCTGGCTCCCTGGAAACTTTGAGTTGAGTCTCGTCCTCTGCCCTTGAAAGGGTGTCCATGACCAGCGTTAAGGAAGTTGATTGGGCTCTCAGGCTCTGGCTGCCAGTGGGGTTCAGCCAACAGGAGGTGCAGGCATGAGATCAGAGGACTGGAAGATCGGGAAATTGAGGAGGTCGTTCTCTCCCCTCCTCTTCATGCTTTGGATAGTGCCTACATATTCCTACAGCAAATTTCTCAACCTCAGTTCTGTGGGCATTGGGGGCTGAACTGTTCCTTGTGGTGGGGGGTTGTCTTGTGCTCTGTAGGATATTTCAAAGCATTCCTGGCCTCTAGTCACTGCGTGTCGGTAGCACCCTCTCCATGTTGTGACCAAAATGTCTCTAGAGAGTGCCAATGTTCCTCTGGGGGCAAATTTGTCTTTAGTTGAGAATCGCTGCCTCCATCTTTGTAGACAGCCCGTTCACTTAATTGTTGCCGCTAACCTATTGAGAAAGCCATCGGCACGGAGCTGGGCCCCCACGACAGGTGGGTATCAGCATACGTGCTCCTCAGTCTGGGCTCTCCTCATAAGTAACTGAGGATATGCTGTATCTCTCAATAGACCACAGGGACCAGGGCTCCCACATCTAGCACACCCCACCCAGGAGGCTCTGAGCACAATGTGGCCACTGCGAAGAAATGCCTCTAGCTGTCTGCTGGAATCCCAGTGGCATCAGTGAAATTCTCTCTTTCCCGGCTTCCTCAGAGGCACACTGCCCCATCCACTCCCCACCTCAGCCTCTTTTTTGTAATGACTCTTTGTGTCTGTGGGCAATTTCCTCCTGGGGAACCAAAGATCTAAGAGGCTTCTGAATTGGCACCAGTGCCCTGCAGTTAACTAGTGGCAGGCAGCAAATGCTGTTGGTCCCCAGGATGCAGCAATCACCTCTAAATGAGGTCTGCCTTTGCCTTCGTTTAAGGGCTGTAACAATTGCTTTTTCTCCCTTGGAAATACAACCTTAGAGATAAACTGCTCTTGAATCAGTAAACCTGTGTGCCATTTTCCTTAGAGACTTCCGTGAGGAGGTACCAGCCTTCTCCTGCAAACTTAAGAGGAAAGCACAGGCCTGCAGTCACTGCCTATTTGCCCAAGTCCCCGCAAAGGGCTGAGGCTGAGACCCCAGCAGGCAGCAGGGAGATGTGCTGGGTCTGACTTGCTTCAGGACTGCAAGTGTCATCGATGAATATTTAATATTGATGATGCTGTCTTGGTGTCACTGCCAGTGCCCCATACATGCCATGGGAAGATCTTAAGGAAAGAATTGGCACAAATGATCCCACAGGTGTGTGTGCCAATGAAGCCAGATATAAAGTTCTCTTAGAGTAAATCTGGACCCTGGCAATGCTCTCCAGTGCTGGAACTGTGTGTACTGCTACTCGTTCTTGCCGAGTCTTGTTTCTCATGGACTTAGGGTGTGAGTTAGAATGTGCGTCCCACACTGGGTCATGCTGCTTGCCTTTGCCAAGCTGGATATGCCATAGGAGTGAGAGGGGTCAGGGGAACTCTGGTGCTGGCCCCCTGGTAAGCAGGTGCTGCCAGCTCATGCTGACATGTGCTCCAAAGAGCAGAAAACTACGTAATGGAATTTTTGCCTCAGTTTCCACACTTAACATGCCGGATTTCTGTTGGGACTATAGCCTCATTAACTGTGAGCCTGGTATTGGCTGTGGTTCTCTCTAGGGTCCTCTCAGGGATGGAACCTAGGCCCTTTTCTCCATCCTATGGCTGACTGAGGAAATCACAATTCTATCAACACTTGGCTCCAGCCTTGAAATCAGGCAGCCCTTGGACTGAAACATCAACTCAAAGCAAATCATCCCACCTCTCTGGGTTTCAGTTGCTTCATCTGTAAAATGAACATTTTTATCCATTCCTACGGATTTTATTTTTTTGAGCTATAATTTTCATTCAGTAAAATATACAAATCTTAAGTGCGCAGCTTGATAAATCTCTACATATGTACACATCTCATACCTGCCATCCAAACTGGTATAAAGAACATTTATTTCCATCCCTCCAGAATCATCTCTTTTCCCATCCCAGGTAATACCACACCCCCATAGGTATCTACTATGCTGGCTTTTATCAGCATTAGATTAGTTTCGACTATTTTTGAGTGTCATATCAGGGGTCCCCAACCTACAGTGAGTTGTATTAATATAATTATTTCATTATATATTACAATGTAATAATAATAGAAATAAAGTGCACAATAAATGTAATGCACTTGATCATCCCAAAACCATCCCCCCCGGCCCCCCGGTCCGTACAAAAATTGTGTTCCATGAAAGTGGTCCCTGGTACCAAAAAGGTCAGGGACTGCTGATACAAATGGAATCATACAGTATACACTCCTTTGTATCTAGCTTTGTCCAACATAAAGGTTTGGAGGTTAAACCGCATTGTGGAGTGTACCGATAGTTGTTTACTTTCTATTGCTAAATAGTATTCCATTGTGTGGATATAATATAACAATTCGTTTATTTATCCATTTGCCTTTGGATGGCCATTTAGGTTGTTTCTAGTTTGGGGCTTTTATAAATAAAGCTATTATAAACATTCTTATGCAGGAATGTTTATGGACATATTCTCTCATTTCTCTTCGTTATATTCCAAGGTCCAGTACTGGGATTTAGGCACCCAAATTCATCCCACACCCAGTTTTTCACATTTCAATGCACATTTCAATGTTCCCCAGTCACCTGAGACTCAGCAGGTTCTACACTGGGTCCATCATCTTTATCACCTGACCCTGATGATCCCTCCAGCCTGAGTGCTAAATGTCTCCTCCAGGGCTTTAGGACGGCATCCTGAACTTCTCTTAGTGCTATGAGTATGCTTGTTCTGTCTCCCTTACTGGCCCTTAGAGTAAATTAAAGCCAGATGACTACATCACCTTTCTATAGAAATGCATTCTAGAAAGATTAAAGACTTAATGGCAAAACAAAACAACAAAAGTACTCAAAGAAAATCTGGAGAATATTTTCATATGCTGGCCTTGGTTCCCTAAAAGTATAATAATGCTAAAAGCAAGGAAGAAAGACCAAAATAAAATTAGAAACCTCTTTATAAAAGAATGTGAATAACATAAATATGTTAAAAACTAAACTTGAAAAGCATATTAATAATATATTATCCTTAATATGCAAAAGGCTCTTACAAAACAATAAATGTGTAAAGCCCCCAACAGAAAAAATACGCATAAAGAGGAGGCAATTGGTAATATAAAGGTCCAATAAACATGAAGAAGTTGCTCAGTATTATCAATCAACAAAGAATAATATATTAAAATGAGCCATTTTCACTTATCAGATTAGTATTCAGACAGTTGATGGTTTTGAAAAATTAGATCTCTCATATACTCCTGATAGAATTACACATCAGTACCTCTTTTCTGAGGAGATATTCCTATGATGATCCAACACCATTTAAATGTGGTTAAGTAATTACAATTTTTAGGAAGATGCACTAAAGAAATGGTTGGATACATGCACAAAGATATGCAGCAGCCTACTCATAACAGAAGTGCTTAGAAAATAGAAAAGTAAGAAAACAACCTAAACATCCAAGAATAGAGGAGTCATTAAATAAATTATGGTACACACACACAATGGAATAATATGCAGACATTAAGGTAATTCGATAAATATATCTTTATCATGGAGAGATGTTCATATCATTTTTGAGAGACTAAAGCGGGTTGCAAAACAGAATTTAAGACATGACTCCATTATGGTACGTGTGTGTGTTTGCACGTACGTGCCGGAACTAGTGGTTTGGAAGGGGTTCTATTCAGGGCACATGCTAACATCTGTACCTTCAGAGACTTAACACAAGAAAGGTTTGTTTTTTGCTCCTGTCACAGTCACATCTGCACCTGCAGTGAGGTTTGGTCTGCTGTACTCCCACTTTCCTTCCATCAGTGGCTCTGCTATGCCAAAGAGTTTCAAAGTCCTCCACTGGGCCCTCTGCATCTGGCCACCAGAAAAGGGAAGAGACAGTGGATCCAGGATGTTTTAATGGCCAGAGGTGGCTCATTTCTGCCCACATACCACCGGCTAGAATGGAGCCACGTGGCCACCCCTAACTGCAAGGGGGTGCTGAGAGGTGCAGCCTGGCCGTGCGCCCAGCAGCTATCTAGCCTCTTTCACAGAAGGAAACAGCAGAATTCCAAAGTGGTCAGGCATGGCTAAGAGTATTTCGGACAAGCTTTGCTTTCTCCTTTCACTTTTCTGCACTGTCCAAATTTTCCCCAAAGGACACATATCATTTTTAAAATAAGAGAGGAAAAGCCAGTAAAGCTACGGTCTGTCTTCCATATCCGTGGGTTCCATGTTCACAGATTCAATCAACCATGGATCAAAAATATTTAGGAAAAAACATAAAAAAATAATAATACAACAATAAAAAATAACAACTATTGACAACTATGACAACTATTTACATACCATTTACATTGTATATTATAAGTGGTTTAGGGACGATTTAAAGTATATGAGAGAGGACGTGTGCAGGTTACATGCAAATACTACACCATTTTATATCAGGGACTCGAGTGAGCTTGGGTTTGGGTTTTCACAGGGGGTCCTGGAACCAATCCCTTGAGGACACTGAGGGTCGACTGTATTTCCATTTCGACGGCTCCACAGAGGAATTAGGGTCCTCCATTGTGTATCAAGCTGCAGGTGGTGTCCTGGTGCCCTGAGTCCTTCGTGACAGGGCTGGGACCTGAGAAAAAGGGGGTCTTAGGGTATCCCTGGCTGTCCCCCACATCCCAAAAGACACGAACACTGGCTCCTGAGCAGCTCAGAGCCCACCACCTGGTAATCAGCCCGAGCCTGTGAGGCCTCAAACCTAGAAGCAGACCCCCTGTCACTGTGTGACAGGGCCTGTTTTTGTCAGCCTAGGTGCACAAGCCCATCCCACCACTCAGAGGAATACACGCCCCACACGGCCATTTGTCACTGTCAGCCTGGGGAGCAATTATATTTCATCCAGCCAGAAATAAACAGACACCAGCATCACATACGAGACGACAGGCAGACACTGTCTCTAATGCACACCCGTCCTCATCATGCCCAGCTGTGACTGCGCCTCTGGGCACAGATGCAGCCCGGAGTCTGGTGGGAAAAGCAACCCAAGTGGGGCCCTCAGAACAGCCCTCATCCCCTCTCATCGCTTGCTCTTTTCAGGTAGAATGAAGGAATCTGGGGAGAAGCTTTCCTTCTAAATCGAACAGTTATAAAACTTCTGATAAAAATGCCCTTAAAGAAATTCATGAGATGCAAACACATCTCTGTGGCTCACCTGCCAGATCAACCTGTCAGTCTGAAGACCTTCTGGACCAGGGGAACGAACGCAGGTTGGAGTGGGTGCCACGGCAGACGCGGGGTTGAGTCCCCGCAGCACTGCTTAACGGCGGTGCCATCCCCGCTGAGTCCTGTAACCTTCCTGCTTACAAAAGGGCAATGTTATCTCTTGCCCTTCCTCTCTGCTTTTATTAATGCAGTTTTCTCTGCTTCAAATACACTCGCACATCCTGCTTGTGGCACAGACAACTCGCTCTCCATCAAATTTATTCTGCCCTTCAATAGCATACAGCTGTAGCTAAGTATTCTGTACTCAGGTAGAGAATAATTTCCTACCCCCGTTTTGTCTATGTGTGGCTTCAAGCTAAGATTTTATTTTAAAAGATTGTATTATTTTAATAACAGCTTTAGGATCACAGCAAAATTGAGCAGAAAGTTTGGAACCTCAAGACTACTTTTCACCATGAAATGGGAATGGACATGATGGCTGGGACTTCCAGGCTCTGCCCTAAACACCTCAGGTACACACCTCCAGGCTCTTTCCCTCTTTCGGCTTGTAAGTGTGGAGATGACCAGGACAACCTTGGAAGCCATGTGTTGAGGCTGTCAGGGCCTCTGTCCACCTAGGTGCCTGAGTGACCAAGTAAAAGACTGTTCATCCTGTTTATCAATCCAAGATAGCACATTAAATGTAATGCAGTATCTTGGAATGGATCCCGGAACAGAAAAAGCACAACTGGTGGAACCCAAATAAAATCTGTTGTTTAGTAACCCATAGTAACCCATAAATGTGCCATGGTAACATAAGATGCTAATATTAGGTGGAACTATGTAGATGGGGACTCTCTATACCACCTTTGCAACTTTTCTATAAATCTAAAATTACTCCGAAATTAAAAGTTTATTAAAAATGATGTCTTAGGCCAGGTGTAGTAGCTCACGCTATAATCCTAGCACTTTGGGAGGCTGAGGTGGGAGGATCGCTTGAGGTCAGGAGTTCAAGACCAGTCTGAGCAACATAGGAAGACCCAGTCTCTACAAAAAATGGAAAAATTAGCCAACAATGTAGTGTGCACCTGTAGTCCCAGCTACTTGGGAGGCTGAGGCGGGAGGATCACTCAAGCCCTGTTGCAGTGAGCTATGATCATGCCCCTGCTCTCCAGCCTGGGCAACAGAGAGAGACCGTGTCTCCAAAAAAAAAAAAAAAAAAATGACGTTTACATGCTGTATTGAGCCATTATATGTTTGGGTCTGTTTGCTCCTACTGCCTTTGCTGCCCTACAGAACGGATTCCTCTTTCACCTGCAAAACTCCTAGTCACGTTTCAAGACTCAGCTTTGACACTGTCTCCACGAAGAAGCTTTCTGTGATTCCTGGGGGCTGAAGCACCCCTCCACTCTACACTTCCTTCCTCTGTCACACTCACGGTGTTCAGAAATACTTGTCCAACGGGTTCACGTCAACCTCACCTATTTGTTGTGAACATTTACTAACCAACCAGAGTGAGACGGTTTCATCAACTCTGAAGCACTGCACAGATGTAGGGATGACTAATCTGGTGTGAAGTATTTATTGAACACCAGGTCTGCTTTATGGTTGTGATATATTTTCCTGGTGGCCTGCAGTGTCCACATTGATACATGGCACTAGGTCTCATGACTGTGATTGTCTTAATTAGCATTGATGCAGCAAAATGGCTTAAACAGCCAATTCAGTGCCTTCCATTGGACACTCGAAGACATTAGAGGTGGGGACCTGCATTTCTCGAGGGCCTCCTGGCTGCTGGGCAAGCACGTTTCGGGGGCTTTCACATCTACTATTTCATTGAATCCCGGCAGAACCCTCTGAGGTGGGTATTACTATCCTCCACTTTACAGGTGAGAACATTGAGGAGCAGAGAGAATAAGCGATGTGTTTGTCTCCACTCACTTCGTAAGCGGAGCTAGGTCTCCAAAGTCCACCTATAACCTGCTTCTTTTCAAAACAGCATCTTGACATATGATTGATCACCGGGCTAAACTAAGAACTGTCATAAAAATAAATCCAATTTCTTCCATGTCCCTCTGGGTTGGCTCTCAAATAAAACCTGAATGCCAGAACGCCAACGGTCATAAACTGAAGTCCAGTTCTTGAAACTGGGGCTTGGGGTCAGAGGCGCCCCTCCTGAGCTGCGGAGAGCTGTCTGAGCTGCTAACCCCAGGATCCTTCAAGTGCCCTGGATTTTTCTGGGAATAAGTACTATTTAAACTCTTAACCACATGCCTGCACTGTGCTAAGCATTTTACATAGTGCAGTTCACTGAACGCTTACAACATTCTTAGCAGGAGACTCAATTTATTACTCCAACTTCAGAGATGATGAAGCAGCCTCAGACATGTTAGGCAAAAATTATTGTGAATAAATCACTCACTATGAACTTAGATGCTCAATGCCTTCTTTCCCAATAGACTGCAAGCTATTTGAGGTCAGGGACACTCCTGCCTTATTCATCTTCGTGTCTTAAAGTACACATTGCAAAGTCCTGTGCACAATAGGTACACAATAAATAATTGCCGAATAAAGGCATGGAATGATAAAAGTCACAAGAAATCTGGGGAACAGTAGCGTCTCTGGAAGGCCCTACATGAATCAGCTAATGATTTCTGCTATCCCTTGAATATCACCAAATAACTGAGCCTACACCTTATCCCACCAACCTGCTCCTACCTGTTTCTCTCCTCCTGCCTCAGCCTCACTAGCTCATGTACTACCTCTGAGCACCCAGGGCAGCAGAACTCCCTGATGTTGATGGTGGCGGGTTCTGTTCAGGGCTCTCTGGGCGAGAGCCATGCTGTACTCTAGGCAGAAATAAGCAGAGGGCTCTTTTGCCTGATATTCTTTCGCACTGCATCACCTAGCTCTCAGCATGACTCATGCTGGAGGTCTCACAAAGTCCCCCCAGGGAGACAGTTACCACCACCCAGAAACCATTAGCCAAAGACTCCTCCTCACCCCCACCTCTAGATGTTTCCTTCTCCTCCCCCTTGTAGGATCCCTTTCCTCCTGTGTGTATTAACTCAGGCTACTAGATTTTGGCCTGGGAAGGTGGGGCACAAGATACGCCCAGTTCAGCAGACCACTCAGACTCTGCATCCCAGTTTAGGCTCCTGCAGGGCACAAGATATCTGCCCATGGGGAGCATCCTACAGACGGTGCACCATAAACTCGGAGAGATGTTTGGGCTGGGGAGGGAGGGCACTACCCTTTACTGCAGGGCAGCCTCACAGCCCCGTACCAGCATGCAAGGTGAGCAGAGCATGCATTTAACCCCCTACCTTGACCGGAAGTCTCTGCACAATGCACACACTCTATGGCTATACACAGTGGTCTGGCTTTACTGAATGCCTACCATGTTCCAGGTACTCTGCTCAAGACTTAATATTAGATCACCTTGTAAGTCCTTATTATAATCCCTTACTTTTCCTTTGCAACTTAAGACAATCATCACCAATTAATTTTTGTGCACATAGAGGATTATTTCCTTAATGTCTGACACATTCACTAGGTTCTAAGTTGCATTAAGGTGCCTTGTTCAGAACTCTATGTCCAGCACCTAGCAGAGTTAAGTCACACCTAGTACAAGTCCTCCTAAAAAATAGCAATTGTATAAACAAATTATGTGGTAGATCATACTATCGGCCAAAAATGTCACACTCTCTTTGTCAGGGGTCTTTGCTAAGTAATTTTTCAATTCTTCCCACCAAAAGAAAGGCAAGGCCATTGGACTTGCCCTTGTGACTTTCTTGGCTGATAGGATGAGGCAGAGGTGATGGTGTGGCAGCTTTGAGACTAGAGGCCTTGCCTATTTCCACTTACCCTCTGTGCTGCTGCCTTCACTCTGAGATCAAGCCCTGACTAGCCCACTGGTTGTAAGAGGAAAGAGGGGGATGCTAGAACAGCTGCAGGTCTACGGAACTGCATCGAGAGCCAGGCCAGCCATCTCAGCCTGGACCAGCTGACCCCAAGTCAACCTGCAGATATGCAAAGAAACCCAGCCGGGATCATCCAACCTGCACATACATGAGCTAACAAATGCTCATTTATTTATTTATTCAGTTGTATGCCACCGATATTTTGGGTCCACTTTCTTAAATAGTAATAGCTGACTAATGCAAATTAATATGCCTGTGTTACAGAGGAAGAAACTGAAGATCAGCAAGTTGAAGTAACCTGCTCAACATTTCACAGTAAGGAATGAAGTTAGTATTTAAATTCAGACCTGCCTGTCTCTAAAACCAATGTGTCTCTGCTACCACACATTGTCTCCCTTCATCCCTTGGAAGGACATCCAATCCTTACACCTGGCAGGACAGTCAGTGCATGTCATCGGTGTCTGGGGCATCTTTCCCATCTGTACTGCCTTGAAAGTAGCACAAAGGTGACCCTTGGACAGATGCTGTATTGAGTCAGGATCTCACACCTAGAAACCCTGCTTGTCCTTGCTGCGTAACTACCCTTCACATAGGAGCCCTACTCAGCACGCACAGATATTCCTCACTGGAATGTGCAAATGGCATTCCAAATAAGCAACCAAATCCACCAGGTAGGGAAGCTCCAGGTGATTAATGCATCTCTCAGGTGGTGAAAACCACTTAATCTTCAGCTGGAAGTTTCTGACTCCACCAAACACAGCTCTAATCGCCTGCAAATGCACTGCCTGATGGGCCTTTATTGCTTAATTAGCAAGGTGAGAGGATCATAATTAATAAGCCATTTACTCCTACATTTAGATGTTTTCCAGAAAATGTAGCCGAAGATTTTCCAAGGAAATTCACATTATTTGTCCTCTTCCTCTACATCTTTTACTATCTGAATGGGTCACCTATTTCATTGATTCCCAAACTTTTCTGCCTGCAGCTAGACAGGAGAGGGAGACAGAAAAAGAGAGACAGGGAGGGGAGAGAGGAGGAGTTTCTTCTCTTCCTCCTGACTCCATTTTTCTCTTATAAAGACCCTTATATACACTGGGCCCACCTGAATAATCCAGGTTAATCTCCCCATCTCAAGATCTTTAATTTAATCACTTAATTAACTTAAGTGCCTTAATTTATAAAGTCCCTTTTGCCATGCAAGGCAACATATTCAGAGATTCTGGGGGTTAGGATGGGGATGTGAGTATTTTTGAGGGGGGGCATTATTCTGCCCACCACAATGTTCATCACTGCATTACCTGTGATGACGGAAGGTTAGAAACAACCTGAGTATCCCATAGAATAAAATGGTTAAATAATCTCTTCCTCCTCATCACATCTGCCACTGTTAAGATGCTTATGAAGAACTACTTACAACAGGCACCACGTTGATGCTATAATATTTAGTAGAAAGTTATGCAAATTTGTAAAATGTATTATGTTTTGCTCAACGTGTAAAAAGGATGAACAATTAAGAAAAATAAGATGGTAAGGAAATAATAGCATTTGTTATACCTGGCAGTTGAATCATATGTACTTATTATTAATATTATAGTTTCTAACTGCCTGCATTTCCCTAGATGGGGGAGCAGGGGAGAAAAGCAGCGGGAGAGAAGGGGCGCGTGGGGTTGAAGATGCCGCATTGCTGACTTTGCGGATGGAGGAAGGAGCCACAGACCAAGGAATACAGGCAGCCTCTGGAAACTGGAAGAGGCCAGGAAATGGATTCTCCCCTGGATGATTCCGAAAGACTGCACCCTGCTCACAGCTTGCTTTTAGCCCAGTAGGATGCATTTCAGACTTCTGACCTCCAGAAGTATAAGGGAATAAATATGCATTGTTTCAAACCACTAAGTTTGTGGTCATTTGCTACGGCAGCAAAAGAGAACAAATGCGAGCGTCCTTGAGAATGACAATGTTTACATTTTTCAGATTTCCATTAGAACATATTCCTAGAAGTGGAATTCCTGGGTCAAAAGGTATGCCTGTGTTGAGAGCTCTTGATAGATGTTGCCAAACTGCTATGCAAGAAGGCTGAGGGCAGATGCTCCAGCAAGGGGAGCCCAAGCCCAGGGGCAGTCGCCCACTTCTTTCCATCTTAGCTGCCCACACCTCTGTCCAAGCCACCCTCAGCTCCCCTGGGAAAAATGTCACAGCCCTTTCACTGGTCTCTGTACTTCCCCTCTGGGCAGCCAGGGGGATCTCATTACAACCTGAATTAGATCCTAGCACTCTCTTGCTTACACCTGCATTGGTCTGTTTGGGCGGCTATAAAAAAATACCTTAGACTGGGTAATTTATTAACAATAGAAACTCACAGTTCTGGAGGCTAGGAAGTCCAGGCTTAAGACTCCAGCAGATCTGGTGTCTGGCGAGGGCCTGTTCCTCAGAGATGGCGCCTTCTATGTGTCCTCAAGTGGCAGCAGAGGCAAGGGGCTCCCTCAAACCTCTTTTATAATTTCTATAAGGAGCCCTCCTGACCCGATCACCTCTCAAATGACCTAATCACCCCTCAAATCAAATCATGGAGGTTAAGTTTCAACATATGAACTTGGGGCGTGGGGAGGGCACATGCATTCAGACCATAGTGCACCCATCAGTGACTTCCCATTGCTCTTCCCATAAAGACAATGACCCCTCCCCTGGACTCTCCTGGCTCTGCTCTGGCCTCACCTCCCACCAGGTACCCTGGATCCTCTCCTCTGCTACAGCCACCGGTCTTCCCCCAGCTTCTGTCCACAGGTCACACTCCCGCACAGCTCAGAGCTCCCCTGCCTGGAGTGCTCTCCTTGCATTCCCCTTTGGCCCCAGATATCTCTCCCTGGTCCTTCAGAGCCCGTATAAAATGCAGCTTTCTCAGGAAAGACCCCCTTTACTCCCAGGGAAAGTCCACTGCTACATTCTCATACTCTGTTCTTCTTCACAGCCCTCACCATGATTATAACTAATTAACTTTTTAATTAGTTGTTTAACTTTTAATCAAAGTTAAATATCCATCCAGAAACTTGCATACAGCATAATCTCTATGAATTTGCGCAAACTGAGCACACCTGTGTAAACAGCATATTGAGCAACATGCAGAACATTCTCTGCCTGCTAGGGCATCCCAGAAGCCGACCCACACCTCTTCCACTCACTAAGGCCCCAAAGGTAATGTCTACTTTGACAGCTGACAGTAGAGATTAGTTTTTTATATAAACAAAATATAATTAGTCTTTTCTTTGGGTATTTCTGTCTCCTTCATTAAAATATAAGCTCCTGGAGTAGAGGGCACACATCTGTTTTCTTCATCCTCATATATCCAGTGTGCAGCATCTTTGCTCAACAAACATTTGTCAAATTAAACAATGAATTATTTAATTAACAACTAATTAATGTTGTAGGATTTGGGAAAATAGGTGTAAGAAGTACACTGAGCAGGGTGCCCACAAGAAGACAGAAATAAGAGAAGCAAGGTGCAACTAGCTAAGGAGCAGCCAGCAAGGACACAGGGGTGGGAATGACCCTGGCAGTAGAAGCCCAGCCTGCCCTGGGCCAGGCAAGCACTCCAGCTGCTAGATGGGCTCTCCAGCAGTGGAACGACCCTCCCCCAACTCCTGTGCCCACGATGGTCTGAATGAAATCTCCTTCCTCAGCAGGAAAGGGCTTTTCTGGAAGGACACAGCTGTTGAGCCCCAGAGAGGGATCTCTCTTGCCAATAAAGAGGTGGCACTAGACAGCATGGTGGTGAGAACGAAGCTAGCATCCGTCAGTCTCAGACTCCAGGAGAAATTCTAGCCTGTAGCCCAGGTTTGGAATTGGGGGACATTCACCAGGTGACTACCCCAGAATCCAAGTTCTGACTTCACCAGACCACCCCTCCCTCTCTTCTCGCTTTTCTTCCTTCTTTCCTTCCTTCTTTCCATTCAAACGTCTGTCCACAGATATTAGGGCAGGTCCTCCTGTGTGGGGGATGATACAACCCCATTATCAGCTTGGTGGTCTCGGCACAGCAGGATAGACTCTTTTGTGCTTCTGACGGAGGGTACTTCTGGGCTCATGAGCTGAAGAAACGTTGAGCTCACAGATGGGAGCTGAGGGCAGCAGAGCCAACCTGAGGCTCTGACGTTCCCTAGTCAGTTTGAGGGCCACGCGGCCAGTATTTTATTTAAGACATTCAGAGTACATGGTTAAAAACCCATGAGACTGAACAAATATTTTAACTGGCAATTCCTTGCAAAGGGCTCTGCAGTGCACACCATTTCCATCGTGTTCAATCAAAAGGTATTGGAGACATAACTATACATTATCGCTATTGACATTGCCCAGCCTACTCCACTTTGGTTAAAAAGTAAGCGCCCAAAGGTGCCACTTAATAACTCTGAGCATCATGACAATGTCACTTTGGCAAGTAGAAAAGTGGATTTACACACCCACCAAGGATGACCTGCTTAGAAAGAGACAGCGGGGATCGTTCCCTGGCCTCCAAGAAAGACAGTCCGCAGCCCACGTCCCTGCAGGTTACCATTGCTTGAGGGGAGGTAGGGAGAGGAAGAGAGAGAACAAAGGGAAGCATCAGCCCAGGTGTCACCTTGTCCCCTGGAACAGCCTCTAGTGGACAGAAAGGCTGTGGGACCTCAGCAACACAGCAGTGGAGGGTGTGTGGGAGTCAAGGGAAGAGGGACTGTCTGGTGCAGGGCTGGGAAAATTACTGCATCCAGTTCTGGCTGAAGATAGGGGTAACATGCGCATGGAAAGACCCAGGAAGGTGGCTGTTGGCCCCAAGACCCAGGCCCATGGTCAAGGTAGGTGGGGGCAGCAGGTGAAGGCAAGGTCAAGGTGTCGTATGAATATCAAATCCTAGCAGAGTCACAGCTACACACAGGAAAGGGAGAACAGGGCTCGGTTACCCAGGGGAAGAGTCTGGGAAGAGCCAGGCAAGGTGTCAGGGCCCAGCCTGGCTACAAGGGCCAGGGCAGCCCCTTCTCCACTTCCTGGGTTTCCATCTCAACAGCAGGCAGCAACATAAAACCTGGCTGGCACCTCCAAATCCTTCCTCTCCCTCACCTCCCCCAGTGCCTTGCATCTAACCCAGGGGTGGACAAATGTTTTCTATAAGGACCACACAGTAACATGTTAGGTTTTGCAGGCCCTAGGGTCTCCATCACAACTATTCAACCCTACAGTTGTAATGTGAATGTTCCAACAAAACTCACAGAACTAGGCAGTGGGCTAGATTTGACCCATAGGGTACTGCGTGCCAAGCCCTGATCTAACAAATTGCCAAGGCCTGTCGATTTTACCTTTCATTAGGTTATTAAGTATGAAATGTCTGATTTCCTTAAGATTGACAGTTGATATCTCTGACATTTCACTTTGACACTTCTTGTTTTATTTTTATTGTGAAGGTACATCCTCATTCTTTCAAATGCACAGTTTGGCTTGTGATTATCTTTCAAATTTTTTTAGAGCAATTTTTGTGAAACCATGGATAAGTCAAAAATTCATGTTATTTTCAAATATGAGTTATGCTATGGAACCAATGCAGTGCAGAAAGCTCGTAATGTCAATGAAGTGTTTGGGAAGCATGTGGCTAATGAACACACAGTACCTTGATGGTTTGAGAAGTTTTGTTCTGGTAATTTTAATCTTGAAAATGAACCACATAGGTGACTTGAGACCAAGGGGAATAATGATGAGCTTTTACCATTAAGATGGTAAACTGTGACAATAATTTAGGGGCATACTTACATTAATTGTACTGCTTCTTGTTTGAGACGTAATAAACTGTTGATTAAAACGCGGACATTTCATATTTAATGACCTAATACAACTCTCGCGAATCGGGCCACTGCTCTCCAGCCCCATCTCCTGCCCTACTGGTCCAGCCACAATCCTCTGTTGCCTGGATGACCACAGCGGCCACCTCCCTGGTCATTCTGCTTTCACTTTTGCCTCCTACAATGTTCCACCCAACAGCCGGAATGAGCAGCCTAAAATGCAGGTTGATCTTATCACCTCTCTGCTTAAAACTCTGCAGGGGCTCAGCATTGCTTCTCCCAAAAGATCTATACCCTTGACAGAACACCTATGGGCTCAGCCCCTCAAGGAGTCAACTCCTGGTCAGCCCTCTGCCCATCATGCTCAGATCCAGCCAGTGTGAGTGCCTTTTGGAGCACTGCATGCTCTCTCCTTCCTGGGCCTTTGTCCCTAGATAAGCTGGCAGGAACTCACTTGTCTCTCCAGCACAATGACATCGCTCCATTCACTTTGACTCATCTCAGTTTAGGCATTACCTCTGGGCAATTGACCCTGGTGTCATGAGTCAGTGTTGAGTGCCTTGTCTGGACCCTCTGCTCACTTGCCTGCTAAATCCTACACATCTGGAAGAGAGTCTTGTTCAGGAACACATCCATGCCCTGCAGCACAGTGTCCTGCAGCTGGCACTCCGTGAACAGCTGCTGACTGACTGGATGCATCAGTGAGTCAATCAATTAACTCTCTACAACAGCAGGACGGAGCTCAGAGGCTATCCAATTGGCCATCCTTCCCCAGGGGCCAGAAGAGGCTGTGGCTTGGGTGGCTTTGCCTGCTCTGGTTGGGATGGCTTTATACCTTAGAGTTCTCTGGAACTTGCAGGTCTAGAGTTTTCTGATCGAAGAGTTAACTGGATCAGAAAAGTAACCTGGTTTTCAGGACTGTCTGTGCATTATAAGATGGACTAAGGTTTAGAGAGGCACAAAGACACTAACATGTTTACATACTTTCCTGGGTAGGAGCATAAGTGAATTCATGATCATCTTTTCTGTAGTATACTTATTCATTTTTCAATTCCTTCATTTATTCTACAAATGTTCCCTGAGCTCCCATGGGGTTTCTGCCCCTGAACTGTCTGCCACATCCACAGAGCTGGCCAATACCCAATTCTTCCCTTACCGTCTGATGAGGAAGACAGGCCCTTTTGATATAGTGCGGTAAATGCTATGACAAATGGATGGTCAGGGATGATGCCAGGGAGTAAAATGAGGCAGAATAAAACTGACAATAAAGTATACTAGAAAGTTCAGGTCAAACAGTATTTTAGAAACAAGTAGATTTAACGACCTAAAGAAAAACCAAAAAGTTTATAGAGACAGTTCAAAAAATAAAGCTAGATAGGTCAGTACAATGCCAACAATTGTTATAACAGGTAGAACAAAAAGGAAACATCAGGCTCTTTGCAAAATTGTATCACAGAAGCATAATGCAGTTTGCAAGGAAATCAACTAGATTTAAAGCGATTCACTCCCTCCAAATGGCTATGCAGGTACCAATCTTGGCCACTCCTCCGCAGAGGATAGATAAGAAAGCCTAATGAGATGGATGCATGGAGGACTCAGCATGGAAGGACCAGCCAGGCAGAGGTGCAGGCTGCCCCGAGGGAGGGGGTGAAAGGGACGGAGGGAGCACGCAGGGCTAAGAGCATCAGAAGAATGTAAACCTGTTGTTTCTCTCCTGACCTGGTGCCTTTCGGTGTAAAAAAATGGTGCCATAGATTTGGGATGTTTGCTCCTCTCTTGTTGGAAATGTTGCAAAGAGGAAGGGAGATCGCTTCCTTGGCACTGATTGTGGTTATCCTTGGCTAACAGTGGCTGCCTAGAGCACTCTCCCTGTCTGGTGTGGCCACCAGGAAAGGCCAGGGCTGCCCAGGCTATGGGCCGGACAGGAAGGAGATAAACAACATGGGGACTTGTGTGCCGCCAACTAAGAAGAGTCTAGCCAGATGCAGGCACTGGCATGCCCAGGGAGGTGGGATCTGTCCAAACAGGAGAAAACCTTCAGAACTGGGCTGAGCTCTGTGGTGTGTGTGTGTGTGTGTGTGTGTGTGTGTGTGTGTGTGTGTGTGTACAGGCATACACACACACGTGTGAATTCCCAGTATGAGGCAAGACACGAGCTAGCTGGAAGGCAGAGCCCCCCTGACCCTGAGATCCCCACACTCACGCACCCTTAATGTTGGGACAGATCTGAAAGGTTAATCATTCTAGAGATGGGGAAACTGAGGCCCAGAGTGGGGGAAGTAAGTTACTTCATGTCAACCAGGACAGTCTATGAGTTGAGATTAGAATGGGTCCCTGGCCTTTCTGGAAACATATAGCGAGGGACTCACCTGTGTGGCTCACTTTGCTTCCAGGACAACACTCTAGCATTGAATCCTTACCTCCATCTCCCAGGGCAGTGCATGTAGAGAAAATCATCTACATGTGAAGAGTATAAAATCTGAGCCCTAGAGATGTTAAGTATTAATATTTTTCTGAGGGTCACAGAACTAACCAGTGGGGCAATTAAGGCCCGTTTGACTCCAGAGCTGTCTTTTCCATTTCCTCATGCCGTCCAATGCTACCTGCACTGCTGATCTCCCCCAGTAAACCACTTTGTCTACATTCTTTCCCATCTCAGGTGGCACCAATCCCATCCTTCCAGTTGCCCAGGCCTAAACCACTCTCTTTCTCTCACTTCCGCTACTGATCCACCAGCAACCTGTCGGCTGTATCTTAAAAAATGTTCAGGATCCAACCATTTCCACCAGCTCTGCCCTGGCAGATGTCACTGTCTGCCCTATCTTGGATTGGCAATAGCTTCCCACAGTCTATTCTCAACTCCCTAGCTGGGGTGAATCCTTTTCACATGCAAACAAGTCATCTTACTGTTCGAAACTCTGCAACAGCTCCCCATGTCATGCAAAGCAAAGGCTAAATCCTTACAATGGCCTGGAGCCTTGCAAGTTCCAGTTGCAGGCACCTCCCTGACTCTGTCTCCTCCCACCCTCTCCCTCACACACTCAGCTCCAGGCCCTCTGACCTCTCTGTTGGTCTTTGAACATAGCAAACAGGCTCTTGCCTCAGGGCCTTTGCACTGGCTGCCCCTGTGTGGAAAGTTTTCCCTCCTCCCCTTTTTGTCTACCCTAAATGTCTCTCACCTCATTCAAGTCTTTGTCAATAAATCACCTCTTCAATGAGGCCTACACTGGCCACTCTCTTTAAAACTATAAACTAATTCTACCACAAGCATTTCCAATCTCTGTATTTTCCCCACTGCATTTTACTTTAAAGCACTAACTCCCTTTTAGCACACCATGCATGCTTATTGGTTATTTTGTGTCTCCCTCATGAGAATGTAAACATCGTGATGGAAGGAGTTTATCTGTGTTGTTTGCTGATGTATCCCAACCACCCAGAAAGTGGCTGGCACATGGTAGGTGCACAGCAAATATCTATTAAATTGAATGATCTCTCTAGTTGGTAACTGCAGGAAAAAAGGGTTAAAGTCACAGAAGAGGAAACTTTTCTAAATCACAGAGTCATTTTTTAACACTACCCCATCCTCAATTCTTTAATAAGAGGGGATGAATGTGGAGTCTTACCAAGGGAATTTACAAAGAAGAGGAAATAAAACATGGAATAGAAATATGAAAGGAGCTCTTGGAAAGAGCAAATTGCATTGCCTTTAAATGGGGAAAAAAATGATACCTAAAAGCAAAGATGCTTAAGACATTGCCACTATAGGTGGAAACAGAGGTTGAGGGGAGTGGCTGCTGCTAGATGTGGAATTTGTACTGTTATCTTAGCTTCTGCCTAGAGCATTACCCAGCAATTTACAGCCCAAATCAATAAACAACTTAAATTCTGCTCTAAAGGAATAACTGAAATGAATGCACAACAGCACAGGGAAACAAACCAGCACTTGGAACAACAAAGGCGCTGGAATCCTGGCTTTGATTGGCTTTGATTTGCCCCAGTGAACTCAGCGCTCCAGGTTACTCGCTAAGTGCTGTGATGATCATAATAACAGTAGCTTTATGGGGAGAGTGTCAGCTCCTTCCTCTCTCCCTCCTGGGCCCTCATAGGTGATCAGCATCTGGTCTGTTCTGTAGAGAGAAGGGAGGAAGGAGGCACCTGTCTTAATCTTGTCTGTAGGCCCCTTAGCTGGGGTGTGGAGGTCTGGGGTCTCCCAGGAGGGAAGAGAATGAGCCTCAAACTCAGTGCTGGCCAGATGGAGCCCCACGGGTGGAGGGGAACACTATGCAGAGTTCACACGGGCAGAGACAGGATCACAGCAGGTCACCAATGACCTGGAAGGATCCAAGGCACCCGGATCCACCCATGGTTATGCATGAATCCACAGGTCAAGGAAGAGAGTGGGGCTTGAAATTAAATTGGCCTGGGAGCCACTATTCCTCTCATGGATTGGGTTAGTTCAGAGGGAGGGATATCTCTTTGCAATCTCTTCACCACCAGAGGTTGCCTTTTAAAAAATTTTCACAGAGACCCTCAAAATACTGACAACAGTTGTCTGTGATCACCCTTTAGTGCTTCGCTTTGCAGGGTCAGGAGTGCTCTGGTCAAGAGAAGCGGCAGGGACTGAGGGAAATTACCTCATGACCTTCTCGGAACTTGCCCCAAAGGCTGGATCTGCAAAGAAGCCTATGGAACTTTCCAGACTTCTTTTTCAGGATCCAGATTTGAGCTACATATTTGAATTCCAAATCCATCCTCAAACAATTCTCCTAATTAATTGTTTATTTCATTCATCTACATATTCACAGGGTTACTAGGAAGTGCTGGTCCTAGGACAAGCCAGGAAACAGAGATGACAGATGTGGTCCCTTTGGCAAACACTTTCTAGACAAAACCCATTCCACTTGTCTCTATAGCCCCAGGGCTTAGCACGGTAGTGGGAACACAGGTGAGCCTGCCCTTACCTGCTCTGGCACAAGTAAGCACGTTTGCTGAGCGTATGGATGAATGAGTGATGAGACTGTCCCACAACCCCCCCAGACCAATGAGTCCACAGAGACACTCCTGAGTCTGACCTTGACAATGGAAACACATTCCGGAGACTCAGTCATCTCTAAATAGAGCTTCAGAAAGAGCGTTTTTAAAAATCAAATGCATTTCAAAAGAAGATAGACGAATGGCCCACAAACATATGAAAAAAATCTCAATATCACTAACCATCAGGGAAATGCAAATTAAAATCACAATGAAATACCACCTTACTCCTATCAGAATGGCTATTATTAGAAAAGTCCAAAAACAACAGATGCTGGCACGGATGTAGAGTTCACAGTGTATAAGGAATGCTTATACACTGTTGATGGGACTGCACATTAGTACAACCTCTATGGAAAACAGTATGGAGATCCTTCAAAGAAATAAAGGTAGACCAACCATTCAGTCCAGCAATCCCACTGCTTGGTGTCTACGAAAAGGAAATGAAGTCATTTTATCAAAAATATACCCGCACTCAAATGTTTATCACAGCACAATTGCAAAGATATGGAATCAACATAAGTGCCTTTCAATTTATGAGTGGATAAAGAAAATGTGGTGTACACACACA
The DNA here is from genome assembly GCA_004363605.1 of Indri indri. Taxonomy (NCBI): domain Eukaryota; kingdom Metazoa; phylum Chordata; class Mammalia; order Primates; family Indriidae; genus Indri; species Indri indri. The sequence goes on from RJWJ010000869.1 coordinate 155,568, forward strand.
CACACACCAAGGAGTACAACTCAGCCATAAAAAAGAATGAAATAATGTCATCTGCAGCAACATGGCGGGAACTGGAAACCATTATCCTAAGTGAAGTATCTCAGGAATGGAAAACCAAACACTACATGTTCTCACTAATAAGCGGGAGCGAACAGATGAGTACACACAGGCACAAAGGACATGAGTAACCAAGGAGAGGGGAGACGGGGAGAGAGTGAGAGGGTGGATGTGGCATAAAAACTTACCTGTTGGGTACAATGAACACTATTCTGGTGATGAACACACCAAAAACCCTGACTTAAGCGTTATACAAGATATCCATGTAATAAAAGCACTTGCACCCTCTTAATAAAATAAATAAATAAATAAAATACATACTCGGTTTGGGAACTGACAATGGCAACCAGTTACTCGAGTTATGTGAACAAAGGCCCACTTGCCTCCTAAGCTCCACAGTCCTTGATTAACTGTCTGGGGGCAGACTTTAAAGGGTTACTCACAGAGTCTCACATTCAGGAAAATCATGTCTACATGGCCATGCAAGAGGGCCTGGAGACTCCCGGTCACTACAGACAGAGGCTGGTGACACGGTGGGCCCCTGTCATGGCTGATCTTTGATATTCCATTGCCTGACAGGTTTTCAAAAAGTAAAAAGTATGTTTACAGGCACACAAAGAAACACACGTACCCTCCCAACACACACACACACAGACATACCCTGCATTATCTTCCCTCATTCATCAATATTCTTTGAAAATACAGTTTTTTTAGTTGACAAATATTCTGCTATTTCAATGTAAATCTATATTATATATTTAGCTATTTTTCTTGGTTGGACATTTTGGTTATTTCTATGTTGTCACAATTTTTTTTTTTTTTTTTTTTTTTTTTTTTTTTTTTTTTTTTTTTTTTTTTTTTTTTTTTTTTTTTTTTTTTTTTTTTTTTTTGTAGAGACAGGTCTTGCTTTGTTGCTCAGGCTGGTCTCAAACTTCTGGCCTCAAGTGATCCTCCTGCCTCGGCCTCCCAATGTGCTGGGATTACAGGTGTGAGCCACCACACCTGGCCCTGCTGTCACAATTTTAAATCACACTGAACTAAAACTGGCCCTTTGACTCCTTTCTTTCTCTTTTACTCCATGTGGGAGATTAAATGTGGTTGCCAGTTTTACCCCTCCCACTGTGTCCTCTAGTCAGCATTTGACTTGAGTCAATTCTAGAGGCCACCATGCTGGAGAGCTCACATGCAGGCCCCTCCTGTTGACCGACCCAGCTGAAACCTGCCCTCCAGCCATCCCTGCCAAGGTGCCAATGTTAGTGAAACCATCTTGACTCTGAGGATCAGCCCATTCTCCAGCTGAATATCACCAAGTGACCTCTGGTCTGCCGGTGCTAGGTGGAACAGAAGAATCTTCCAGATGACCTCTCCCCACATTCCTGACTCACGAAATCATGAGATTTTTTTTTAATGGCTATTGTTTTAATCATCAACTAGTCTTAACGTTCTGACAATGCTTACAACGGCCCACAAATCTCTATGTGATCTTGCCCTCTCTTCCTCTGACCTAATCTTTGATATTCCCGTGGCTCACACTGCTCCAGCCACACTGGCCTCCCTATTCCTCCTCAAACACACCAAATACACTCCTCCCACCTCAGGGTATTTGCACTCACTTTCCTCTCTGTGAGCATGCTCTTACCCCCAGATGTCAGCATGGCATGGTCTCTGGCTTACAGCAGGCCTTTACACAAATATTGATTAATCTGAGAGGTATCCTCTGATATCTTACCTAAAATTGGGGTCCCTTTCCTTCATCCCAGCCTCTTGAGGAGCTGGGGAATACCCCTCCCTCCTAAACCTGCTTTGTGTTTCTTCATAGCACTTTCACAATCTGAATATATACACAGACACACACACACACACACACACACACACACACACACGTGATGCGTGTGTGTGTTTATTGTCTTCATACCTTTTAGTATAAACTCTCCCAAAACAGAAACTTTTGTCTGCTTTTATCATTGCCATGTCCCCGGGACCTGATCAATAAATATTTTTAAATGAATGAATGAATCATTCAGTATATGTTCTTGTATAGAAACCTTTCTATGTATTTCTGATTATTCCTCAAAATAAGTTCCTATAAGTTTAATTGCTGAGTTGTAGGAATCACACGATTCAAAATTTTTTGGCACATATCATACAAAATTCCCTTTAAATAGGCCGCACTGGGTTTTGCTCCCATTAGAAATGTGTAAGAATGTTAATCTCCTTGCATTATCACCAATATATAATAAAATCACTCAGAAATATTTGCTACATTGGTATGTTAAAAAAATGGTAACTCTTTGTTTTTTCTTTCTTTGATCCTTCATGAATTAAGCTTCCTTGCTCATATGTTTATTAAGGCCACTAGAATGCATGTTCCTTGAGAGCAGGGGCTTAGTTCTACTCACTGCTATTCCCCTGACCCCAGAAAGAGTCCAGAATATCACAGGTGAATGACAAGTATTTGTCGAAAAAATTAATTAACATGGATCTTTTTTTTAATTATTGGAAGGCTATTGGTTCGTGTTTCCTTTCAGAAGTCTGCCCCATTTTTCTTATTGACTTAAAATAACTCTATACATATAGAATATTTTTCTGTCATCTAGATTGAATTTTTAATGTGTCATTTGCATTCTATTTTGTGTATACTATTTTCGACATTCGGAAATTCTAACATTTTATGTAGTCACATCCATCATTTTATTTTAGTTCTTCTATTTGATGCCATGTTTAGAAACAGTCATAATAGTTAACACTTATATAGCACTTACCACATGCCAGGCACTTTTCTGAGGATTTTACATACATTATACATTAAATCCCCACTGTGATCCTATGAGAAAGACACTATCATTATCTCATTACATAAATAAAGAAACTGAGGCAGGGAGCTATAAAATAAATCATTTCCTATGTAAGATTTTATATACGTTTACCTGTACATTGTTCAAATTGCTTTATGATTTTAGTTTTAATATTTGCAGTTGCTATGTAATAATAGCAATCCATGGGATTACTCTATGGGAGGGTGAGAGTCTAATTATTTTTTCCCAAATCGTTGCCAAGTGCTCTAACACAGTTTATTGAATAATTTATTCCTCCTCTACCAAATTAAAATTATACTTGTAACATGTTTGTAACATATTGTGATGCATATATGTATGAATATATAAATGTGTGTGTATATATACACATGCAAACATATGCACATAAACATATAGACATACACACACAAGCAACACATGCATAGTGTTTGCTGGTATTCTTATTAAGTTCAATTGTACTGTCAATCTTTTCAGCTGTTCAATAATTTTTGTGGTATGTGCAGTGAAGCAAATTTATAAAATAGATATATAAAGATGAAGCATAAAAGGATTACCAGTGATTCCCTACAAATCCTGATTAAATACACATTCAATGTTGTTCTCATGAAATACGCACCTGTCAAATAAAAACATAAGCGCTTCTAAATTGCATTACAAATGTGCAATACTTTCTGGAAACAGTTTGCTTCAGAACTTTGGCAGCCACAACAACAACACACACAAGCCTCTTTCACCCCAAAGGAAACATCTACGACGTGTGGATGTTTAGCTCCATCACCACATTTCACTGCTTTTGGTTCCTTTCAAAACCACTTTGATTTTAGTTCAAATGAATGAGCAAGCAGTCTATGTTCAGGTCCACAAAGCACATTTCTACCTCTGCTGGGTGGATGGGACCACAAGGAAATCACTTCCAGTAAGTTAGGACTTGCCTAGTTCCCCAAGTGCGGGCTCCTCCACTGAGCCCTCCTTTTCTACCCCCTGCCACACTCAGAGGAGGACTTGGACCTCGAGATGTGGGTGGTAGGAATGAAGACCCATGGACCCCCAGTGTGGGGGGAAGCACTGGTTCTTGGAGAGGTTAATATTATCTGAGATGTGATGATATTGATACTCTGAAGCCTGGTCCCTTGACTAAGCTCTGCTCGCTCTTAAGAACACCCTCCTTTCAAACCTCAGAATAATAAGAACTGCATTTATTAGTATTGCATACATTCTCTGACATTCACATTTATATTTCCATATTTTCTTATACAATAGAGAGCATACCATACACCTGTTCCCACCTTGCTTTTCTCTTAAAGGTTTACTTGAAAATAGTTCCTCATCCATTTCTACAGCTGAGTACTATTTCACTGGATGGCTATACCCCCGTTTATTTAGCCTGTGACAGAGGTGACCCCCGTGGTCCACGGCCTGGCACTTGGCTTGGTCTAACCAATGGAACCTTCCATGCCTCCTGCTCGTGGTGCCACCCAACTCAGTTCAGTGCTCAGGAGTGAGTTGCATGCCCTATGACCTGACTGACCCATGGTCCAGCCACCCTGGCTGTGTTCCTGTAAGTTCTGCCTACCCTTCCTGGGGAGCTGAGGGAGTTCTGTCCTCTGCCTTACCACCCCTGACAACAGGCAACGCGGCTGCTGGAATCCAGTGTTGTAGATCTCTGTCCCATCCAGGGTGAATGTGGTGGAGGAGTCTGACCTCTGTGTGCCCCTAACATTCTCCAGAGGTCACCGCTCCCGCGAAAAGTCTAGCTCTTGCTGCAACTGAGCCTCCAAACGAGCATTTGCATTATTCTCCAGGGCAGCCTGGGTCACTTGCTCCTGCAACAAGGCAGAGGAAGGTCAATGTCCCAGCATTTGCAGAGGCATAGCCTAGAATGGGGTCTGGCCTGACAGGACCCACCTGAAGGTGTGAGCCCTTTGTGAACTCGCTGCACCTACCACTCTGCCCTTTGGACATGAAATGAGCTCAGGCCTTGACTCAAAGCAGAGACCTGACCTCAGCCTCAGATCAGACTTTGACCTGGCCATACACCAAGCTCTGACCCTGGTCACAGACTCAGCTCTGACCCTTGCACAAACTGGATCCAGATCCCAGGCTCACCCTGAATCATGACCCAGGTCATAGATACAGCTCCAAGCCCTAGGCTCATCCTGAGCCTTGACTCTGGGCCCAGATTCGGCCCTCACCCTGGTGGTGACTGAGCCCAGCTGGCCACCTTCAAATGTGGTTACAAAGGAGGCTTGGCACAGTGGGAAGATGGCTCTGTGTGAGCCCCCTGCCAGCTCTGAGAGCACTCACATCCTACTGCCTGTAAAATTGAGTATCCAGTTACCATCTTGCCATAGGGAAGGAGTCTCAGTACCATAGACCTGAGTTCAAATTCTTCCTCTTTCTAGCTGGGAAACTTTGAGCAAATTAGTTCTTTGACTCTGAGAAATCCATCTGTAAAATGGGCACAAAATACCTGCAGGTATGATGGCCATAGGATTAAATAATGTGATAATTTCATTTGAATTAAATTATATGAATCACAAAGTATGCAGCTCACAGTAGGTACTCAATGAGTACCTCAATAGGCATCTTGTCAGCTGCAGATAAATTTATGGTACAGGAGTAAGCCCTCCTGAGCTGTGCTGTCCACAACAGTGGCCACCAACCACACGGGGCTACTGAGCAAGTGAAATGTTGCTGATATAAATTGAAATGTGCTGTAAGGAACCCACCATATCTCAAAGACCAAAGTCTTAGTATGAAAAGAAGAATGTAAAATATATCCTTAATATGTTTTATATTGATCACACATTTAAATAATAATATTTGAGATATGCTGGATTAAAAAATTACTACTGAAATTAATTTCACCTGGTTCCTTTTTTTAAATGTTGCTACTAGAAAGTTTAAAATTATATACGTGGTTTGCAGGTCTAGAGGTCTGGGGAGAGTGGTTTGTGAGTAATAATGACAAAACAACAACAGCAACAGTGAAAATAACAGCTAACATTTACTCAGTGTTCATTATGTGTTGGGCACTGTTCTAAAACACTTAAATCCTCATGGTAGCCTCTAAAGGTAGGCCCTATTATTGTCCCCATTATTGAGATGGGACAATTGAGGCACCAAGAAATGAAGCTACATGTCCAAGCTGGAAGGACAGTAAAGAGCAGAAGTAGGATGTGAGCCCACATCATCTGGATCCAGAACCTATATTTTATAGTAATTGTCACATTCATTAAAGGCCACATCAGCAGGGGCCTTCCTACAAATGGATCACCTCACCGGGTGGACATTTGCCCTGGACAAATTAAATACTGTCAATGGGACCCAGATACCAGCGACCCCCAACCTTCCAAGCCCCAGCTATTCCACTACCAGGCACCTCACTGCCCATCGGACTGGTCAGCACCCAGTGGTAGGGTCCCCACAGAGGGTGAGGGGTCCTCTCATTTAGTCTCTTGCATACGAGTCATCTTTGCCCGGCAGCATCAAAGCAGACTGCTTCCTCAAACGCTTCTAGCTTTCTCCATTAGTGAGAGGCACTTCTGGGAGCAAAAATGATAAACTCAATTGTTCAGAAAGCAAGTTCCGTTCTTCAGTTTGTGTGCCAGTCATAAACACAGCACCTTCCATTTGAACAGAAACCCTACGTTTCAGCAGAAATACTTAATGTATCATTTCTCTCGCATCCATCTTCTTCAAAGCACTTACTTCAAAAAGTAGAGAGGAAAAAACAAACTCTAATAACCTGGTACTTTGAATGGGAAAGAGGAACTTTATGATCAAGAACTCAACATGCTTTACTGACACGGCTGTGCACATCCACCCCCCTGAAGCTCCTGAAACTGTTTCGGAGATGGGAAAGCTTCCCTGGGAGCCTAACAACTTGGCATCACACCTAGGTGGGAGGGCAGCGGGTGGGAAGCACACTCATTCCAGCACCTGATCTTTTGCTGGTCAGCCAGAAGTCCTGGTTCAAGTCTAGGCCTGGAATGTAACCTTTTCGGTGATCTTGAATCATCCATTTACAAATACTTGGCAAATACGTATTGAGCACTGTGGCAGATTATATTTTCCAAAGATGGTCATGACCATGCTGCTTATTCCACATGTTGGTACAATGTGCTCTTGTCACTCCCCATCAGAGGGTGGGGTTTATGCCTTCTCCTCTTGAACCTGCACGGACCTTTGTGACAGCCTCGACCAAAGGACTATGGCAGACATGTGTCTATGTGACTACTGAAGTTAAACATAAAAGCCACAAAAAAACCATACAACATCAAGAGCTCTTGCTCTTGGAGCCCAGCCACCATGCTGGGAGGAAGCCCAGGTCATATGAGGAGGTCAGAAATGGATGTTCCAGCCAACAGCCCAGCCGACGCCCCTGGTGGCAGCCAGCACTAACCTCTAGACTTGTGAGTGAGGAGGAAGATTTAGATGTGATGCCAGCGCCAGCCACTGTCTGATGCAACCACAGTAGAGAACCTCAAAAGTGAAGCCACCTAGCTTAGCCCAGTCACAGTTCACCAAAACAACAATAGACAATAAAAAGTAAAACATTGTTGTCTTATGCCATTAAGTTTCAGGTGGCTCATTATGCAACGATGGATAATTGGAGTGAGCACCTACTACCTGCCAGGCATTGTGCTATCTGTTAAAAGATACAATGATGAAGCAGACTTTGTCCCTGCCCTTAAAGAGGTTGTAGCTCAGTGGGGACATAGAAAAGTAGCCAATCACAAGCCTGCACAGTATAAGCAGGTGGCAGAGGGGCGTGCAAAGTACTCTGGGAACAAACCAGAGTTGGGGGAACATAACAAGGCTTGAGGACATCAAAGAGGGCTTCCTGGAGGAGCGGATTTTTAATTAAATCTTGAGAATGAGTCAATTGATGAAGGACTAAGACCTTTTCATTCATTTTAAGGCATCTAGAGTACCAAGAATGGATAGAAAAACCAAGAAAGCCTGCTCAACATGGAAAATGTATTATAAAACCTCAACAATTAATATCTTAATAATTAAACCCTTAATAATTAATTAGCATATTGACAGACCAATTGCCTGATGGAACATTAGAAAGCCCAAAAATAGACCCCAATGCTACAGGGATTTAGTACATATGTGTTAAAGGAGCATCCCAAAGAGGGACTTTTCCAGAAATGCATCATACTGCATACTATCTACCAAGATAATCTCCAAAGGTCAAAATTTTAAATGCAAAAAAAAAAAATCCATTGAAATCCTATAAGAAAATACAGAAAAATAGAAATCTAGAAGAAAAATAATTTTCTATAGCTTTGGGGGTATCTAAAGCCTTTATATATTTTTTTGGCTCAAAATCTAGAAACACTTAAGAGAAAGATTGATAAATCTGACTATATGAGAAAAAATTTATGTAATGCCAAAAGAAAAAGAGACAGAGATATTAAGCTAAATTGATAAACAAAGACCTCTATCAAGGTTGAAAATGGGAACAATATTAACCTGAAAAGCTGCAGCTTCTCCTTAGCAATCCTAAGACACCTGTAGTTTCCTGCACCCATTACAGAGGGCCTGGGACAAAGTAGATATTTAATAAGATATATTTCATGATATAGTTTATAGAAGTCAGCTCTAGGAAAGAAGTTCTGGTTTAGTCCTGACTTGGCAAATGACTAGTTACGTGACCTGGGACATAAATAAACAGGTATTACAGCAGGGCAGGTGATTGCTTCTTCACTGCCCTTCAGCCTCATTTCTGGAAAACCCACATCACCATTTTCAAGGTAATATATTGACGCTACAGTCATCAAGACTGCCATGCAAAGCCTCTGAAATAGCAGCAAAGCAAGCCCAAGAATCAGAAAAACAGTCAAAATGTGGCATCGTTCTATGGATTTCATCTTGTTCCACTAATCCCAGGCTCACTTCTCCAAAAGTCAGGACCTGGCTACATCTTGCTGAACGTCAATTTTCTCATCAGTACAATAAAATGGGGACAATGACAATGACTTCAGAAAGTAGTTAGGAGTTTGAACGAGAATAATGTATATAAAAAGCCAAGCATCAGCGTAGGACATACCACGAGCTTTGTAGCTAGTCCCAGTGTACCCCAATACCCAAATTATTATCGTCATGGTTACTTTACTGGTGATTCCATCACACCAAACACGCAGGGCAGGCCCCAACTGGATTAATAAGCAATTTCCACTTGTACATCCCTATCCAGAGGAGAGGCCATTTCTTCCTCCTCGTTATTTCCCGCCTTTAAGGCGCATTGCACAGATGAACAGAACATGTCGCCAAAGACGCATGAGAGCAAAACGGAAGCACACTGGGGCTCCTTGAGCTGCTACTCATGATGTTGGGTCATAGGCCACACTCTCATGATTTCAGGATGGGAGACAAGGAGCTGTTAACGCTGAGCTTTTGTTTCTCACTCCTCTCTTAATACAATGAAGCTTGGGAGGTATTAAGTAGATCAAGAAATTTCAGAATAAGGTAGGAAAACAAAGACAGAGTTGAAGGTGTCCAACTCCCTGGAGTTTACTCTTTGCATAGACCTTACTAAGCTCGAGTTTGGGGTGCCTGCCAGCCAACTTCCTTCCCTGGTTTCCATCATGTGACTCTGGGGACCCCACTTCACCATGCCATCAGTCCCTGCCACCGTAAATCAAGGATTTCAAAGGCAGCCTGTCCATTTAATCAACAGCAGGGGAAGCTTTTAGGAGTTGTCTGTATCTTTGTCAATGAAAGTGACATTGAGAAATACTCCAAATTTTTCTTCCATTTCTAGGGCAGCAAAATGGTTGGTGAATTTCCTGCATGTGAAAAACTCAGCCATTGGAGTTCCACCACGGGATCCATTAGGCCAATATTGGATCAAACCAAAGAGCTGGGAGTCTTCCTACTAAGTAACAGGGCAGTGAATGAACAGAAAGGCAGAGGCAAAAACTGAACTGCAGCATCTAGTCCATGAACCTTTGCATGACTCGGGTCCCAGCACCAGCACAGTGATGACCATGGGATCTCAGAATCGCCAGAGGAACAGGGTCCCCAAAAGCTGCCTCCCTGGTTGCTATCGGATGCCAAAATCCCCTGCACACCTTCCTCATCTAGAGGTCACCCAGCCTCCAATAGCCTCCAGGCTTGAAACTCTACCCCGAAAGTATTGGGAAGGGAAGCTGTGTCCCACTCAGACAGCAACTCCTGGATCACAGCCCTAGAGCAGACTCCCCTGTCCACCCTCCCAGTAAGTCTTCCAATACCTTATCCTATTTTGCCTTCTTAATAGTTGTGTTAGGTGCTGAACTGGGCACTGAGGTTATAACAATTGATGCCATGGAGCTTACTTACCACCTTTTAGGCAGAGCTGGAGAGCTTGTTTATCTAATCTGTTAAAACCAGACTGGGTGGAAGGTGAGGACCTCAATATTTCCACATGTGCTGACAACCTTGAACTGTCATAGAGAAAGGGGAAGTTGTTGCCTGGAATCACATGAAGATAATAATGACAATAGGGATACTGACAATTACAAATGTAACAACTCTACTGCTCATAATGGCAGTCCTAATTACACGAAGAACTCGCTGACCTCAGCGGTACAAGGAAGGAACACATGTTAAGCTACCTTGGAGTTATTTCCCAGTCTCTGAGAGAAAGATACATCAAACACCACTTTGCATTTTTACCTCAGATAAATAGGGAAATGGCCTCTTTGCTAGAAGTAGAAGATATTGGGAGATGAGTTTCCTCTTATCAATGTGTTTTCATCTCGTTGGCCAGCAGGTCTACGGCTCAGGGAGAGGTTGAGGCTGGAGACAGGGATTTCGGAATTATCTGTAGCCAGTTGACTGGGCACTTGGGAATGAATGAAATTGTCATATCAGAGAGTACAGGAGGAGAAGGGACGTGGGGGTGGGGAGCGGTCCCAGAGACAAAGCAGTAGAGAAACAGTCGAAACAGCCAAAGCAAGCATATCAGGAGACCAGGGCTAAGGGAGGGAAGCGAGAGACGTGAGGAAGGGACTCCCGCCAAGGGGGATTAAGAATGATGAGGACTGAGAACCCTCTGTGGGGTTGTGGATTGGAGATGCTGCCTCCATGTAAATCCCATTTGCTGCTGTCAATCCAGAGCATGTCTCGCCAAGACCATTTCTGAGAACAGACTTGAGACATAAAAACATCTTTCTGTAAAATTGGTTCTTGGGAACAGAACATGGGCATTGGTATCCTTTATGAGTGACAATTTAGGGCTGATATTTATTCCTTGTAATGTCTGTTGTCTCTCTCTCGCGCAGGACAGAAAAGAATGCTGCTAACATCAACAAACAAACGTTAAAAAATGAAAAGAAAGAAAATCTTACTCCATGTCGAGTCAATGTTTAAAAAAAATCCTTGACATCTATATGTAGTATACACATACCTAAGTGTGCATATAGAAAAATCAGATTGTGCTTGAGAGATGCATATGGTATTTAATGCTAATTTATTTCAGTTTCCCCTTTTCCTGGACTGCTTTAGAAGAGTATTGTCCCTGGAATTAAAGATCCGAATAGTCTGTTCTGATTCTCAGGGATAGAATGCCCAGCTAAAGCTAAGACCTATCAAATATTTATCTACTTGTAGAATTTCAAAAATCCAGCCTCCTGCCTCCTCCCACAGCTGACCCTGTCTGGCAGAAATCATGCCTGGATCTTGCAAAGTCTGTGGATCGCCGGAATCAAAGTTGATGTTGGTGCTTCTGTGGGTTGGTATGTGACTCAGGAAACTTGCCAAGTGGTGGTGAAGGTTCATCAGTGTTAGACTTGGGGTCTGAGAGGAAAGATTCGGCTGTACTTCACAAATGGATGTGCTTTTTTAATATCTCTCCTGCTTTAGGACAAGCTCTGTTGCTTGTGGGCAGAACTCTGGGGATGAGCTTAGGGGTCCCTACTGCCTGGTGTTGAGGCCTCACTCCTGTTCTCAGTATCAAGAAGGCCAAACAGCACCCAGAAGAGACACTAGAGAAAGAGTGAAGGATTCGGGGGTTCAGTTATTCACAAAACCTGGTGTAGTGCGCGGGAGATGCTGCACACATTTCTAACTCGGACATATCATTAATTCACACCACTCCTCTTGTTCTCCACCTCAAAACTATTGACATTCTAAGCCAGATAATCTTTTTTTATTGTTTGTTGTTTATAGGGGTACAGATGTTTAGGTTACGTATGTTGCCCTTGCCCCTCCTTCCCCCCAAGTCCCAGTCCCAAGCATGTCCATCTCTCGGAGGGTGCGCACTGCACCCTTTGTGTATGCATATATCCGTCCCCTCCTCCCCCTCACCCCTCCCCCTTCCCCTCCCTCCCTACCCGACATTCAATAGATGTTATTCTTATATGTACACTTATGTGTTGTTCAGTTACTACCAATTTGATGGTGAGTACATGTGGTGCTTGTTTTTCCATTCTTGGGATACTTCGCTTAGTAGAATGCGTTCCAACCCTATCTAGGAGTATACAAGAGGTGCTATATCACCATTGTTTCTTAAAGCTGAATAGTACTCCATGGTATACATAT